>JAOSBN010147990.1:0-24531 GCA_027563595.1 Erythroxylum suave | reverse complement strand
TTCAATTCCATTTTTGTTTGCATTCTTCCCATTTCAAAATCTCTTAGCCACTAAAAGCACCAAAGAATATATATGAAACTCTCCAATTTTCTCATTTATTAATTCTAATCTTCTAAGAAAATTTCGGGGTCCAACACTATCTAATTAAATCTAGAGAGTTTATTGTAGGTTATTTGATGGCAAGGTCTAATTAACAAGCGTCTCTTAATTAAACCTAACCTAAAGGAAAATCGAGGTTAACAAAGCTTCTTGTTAATCTACGATTAATAGTTGCTAAGAGAGGCACAAGAACAAAAATTCAATTAAATATGTCTAATTGTGTATAAGTTTAGGTTGAACCAAAGAACAGGCTCTTAAACGAATTTATCGTTTTCATCATTTTTGCATGTTTTCTTTAATTTGTCTTTACTGGTTTAGTTTCATTTTATTTTGTTGTTTGATAAACCAACTCCCCATAACCTAAACACCAATTATTTTCATTTCAAAAGCTTTACGGACACTCTTTGAGGGATCAATCTAGACTCACCACTACTATAGTTGTAGATCTAGTTATTTTGAGTAGTGTTATGAGGTGCTACGTCAATTTTGGCACCGTTTTTTGGGAGTGCGGTGCTTTTTTGTTATTGATTTTAATTGGCTTTTTGTTTACACTTTTTTGTAATTAGTTTCCTTTCAGTTATTTCGTGATCTTTTCACTTTTTATTTAGTATTTATGTGTTGAAAAAAGAATTTAAATGGACAAAAGTAATTTCTTTTTTATCTCATATTCCTAACCTTATAACTAAGTTTGGACTAATCAAACTAACTTTAGTTATGGATGGGATAATAAGTCATATTACATCTATGATAGTATACAGGACACAAAACAATTCCCGTATAGACCAAAAGCTTCTTATCACAACTTAGGTACATTTTAGGAAGACTTGCTTAATATTATGATTGCTAACAATATTAAGCTTCAACAGAATATGCAGCAGCTTGAACAAAATATGCAATAGAGTATCCCTCAATTCAAGTAAGAAATGATGCAATTCCAACAAAATACAATGTTTGGAGTCCAGAACTTGGCAATCTAGTTGCGTCAGATAGCGAAAACTATCGACCACCTTGAATCACAAAGTGAAGAGATACAATCATTTCAACCCAAGGAGTACCTAAAGGATGTTAGTATAAAGGCCTTACAGACTGATGAGGAACTTGAGAATCTTACGTGTACTATTGAAGGAATTGTTTGTTTCAGAGAAGGAGCTCCGAGCAGAAAAGGATACATCTTTTAGCTCAGAGATAAATAATAAGCTCCAATTTGTTGTTAAGACTGAATTTTTACCTTTACCTAGTAGGTTAAAGAAATTGAATGAGGATGAACAAGGTGAAGAGTCATTTGAAATATTTCCTGAGAGCATAGACTTGGTAGAGATTGAGATTCTGAAGATAGGTAATGTCCTAAATATGACAAATGATTAAGCAAGACCCTATCCTAAACAACCTCACGTGAAAATGGCTCAAATCGTGACACCAAAAGATCATAATTTCATCAAGTGAAGAGAAACTATGGAGTTAAGTCAGTGAAACTAAACAAAGGTGCTTTTTAGAAGGCAACCCAAGGGAAGTTAATTTCTTTTCTTTAAATTTTTGCAATTATAACCTGTATGCATGTATGTTTTTAGTTTATTTGTTTTTACTTGTTTTAAGTTTTCAATCAAAATGAGAGAGAGAATAAAATAAACAAACAAACAATTTCTCTTTTTCTATTTCTTCTATTATTATATATTCATGATTAGAGAGTGAATTGATTAGAAGAATCTATGGCAACTTTAGCATATACTTTTGTTCTTGTGGCTGGCCAATATGCATTATCTTTAGAAGGGTAGTGACTAGTGGTAGACACAAGCCAGTGAGATTTTGAGCCTTTACACTCTAACGCATTCATATTAATCTCATTATCTTTTGTTTATATGTGACCTTTATGACATGCACATCTGTACTTTGCTTTGATTTTCTATTCAAGACCACATTTTTATCACATGAATTAACATGGAAATGATATAGGCATTCTTTCTTTCTATAAACTACATTACCCAACTAGCCTACCGCTTGATATGAATTCTACCTTTTTAAAGCCCCCTTGAGCTTTATTAGACTTTCTTTTTGTATTAACCACATTACATTCTATTAAACTTAACTAAATGTCCTACCCAAACCATAAAGCTAGTGAAGCATTTGTTGATTGTTGATGATCATGGATGTACAAAAGTCTAAGTGTAGGGGTGTGCATATATATGGGATAATTGAAATTGTTGGGGTGTTATTTTATGTCTTATAAATGAAACTCCCATGTTAATGTAGCTTCTTTCAATTTTTAAATTAAAAGAAAAGAAAAGAAAAAGAGAAAAGAAAAAGAAAAGAAAAAAGAAAGAAATAGAAAGCAAAAAGGAAAAAAATATGTTTAAATAAATTTATCAAGGAGGAAGTGCATATGAGTTGAAAAATTATTTATGATTAGTCTTTCCTCCTAAAGTTGTATTAAATGGGTTACTTAAGTATGTTGGATATGAGGTGGATGTTGTTTTCAATGTATAGTCACTCCTTATGCTTACAAAGTTTTATTTGTTATCAACTTTTGTAAATGATTTATGCTTCGTGTGGTTTGTGGTGAGAGAGCTCAAGTTTGAGCTGTGAAACATCATTTTTGCATTCATCATGGTTGATGTACAATTGTGATTGAACGTTAGTTTTTGCATTTGATGTTACACTAAGTGTTACTTTTGTTTCACTAGCTTTAATGGCTATCATGCTACTTGACCTAAATACATCTCACCTTAGATTTACCCACATTACAACCTCAAAAAGTCCTTTGATCTATGATTTTGGATGTGAACCTTAATGGTACAGAAATGAAACGATATGCAAAGTTGTGGAATATATTGATCATGAATTGTGTTAAATGTACATGTGAATATATCTTAGTTAAACACATTTTTTCCAAGTTTACCATTATATTGCTCAAATTTTAAAGGTGATAAATGTTGATTAATCATGAGTAGAAGCATCGAATGTTAAATTCTTGCTATAATTTTTGAACATTATTCTTCTTTTCTTATGATTATGTATTCTTGGAACATATGGAAAATGAGTAAATGTTTTTAGGTCTATGATCTTAATTTTGATGTTTTGCCTGAGGACGGTCAAAAGCCATATGTGGGGGAAATTGACATATTCTTAATTGATTATCAATTGATTTTATAACACTTAGGGATTATTGTTATGAAAATGCTTAGGATACTCACTTTAGTTCATATTTGATTTTAGGCACAATTTGGAAGCAAAAGAGCTAAAATGAGTCAAAAGCACTATATTTGAGCCATTTTTTGAAGGTACACACTCATCTACCTTCATAGAACAAGAACAAGAAGATTAAAGTAAGAGATGATAAGAAAATGTTAAAGAATTGAAGAATTATGTGGTCATTGCCTTAAGATAATCCTCACGGTCACGACAAACAAGTCATGGCTGTGAGAAGTGTGTCACGCCCATGACACACCATAACATGGGTGTGATACTAGGGTGTGTCATGGGCATGAAACTAGTTGCATGGGCATGGCAACCCATATCATACCCATGAAAGGTGTCCCACACACTCACGACCATGAGACATTGCCACCTTACCCCGAAACCTTACATTTGTATATAAAAGCATCATTTTGATGACAGAAACTTATGTTTTCATCTAGGAAAAGTTTGAAGAGCCAAAAGAGATGTTTTGGGAGAATGAAGAAGGGCAAACCTCTCATCCTTTAGAGACCAATGGAGAGTTAGACATTCTAATGCCGGTTTGAAGGTGACATCGATGCCGACGACCCGATTAAACATTTCTCTGATTTTTTGTTGTTCTTTCTCTTAGGGATTGATTATGTTATCCTATGTTTAATGTTTAGGTCTTATGTGAGAATGATGAAATGCTCTATTTTATTATTTTTATGTAAGAACCCATTGCTAGAATTTCAATATAATCTATAATTGTTACGTTGAGATTTGTTTTTGGCGACTAATGGTTTTTAATCAATAGGGATAACATACCTAGGTTAAATGATCCGAACTTTCATAATTTGCCTGTCCAATTAAATCTAGAGAGCTTGTCCTAGGTTATTTGATGGCTAGGTTTAATTAACGAGCATCTCTTAGTTAAACAAGAACTAAGGGGTATACAGGGTTAATGGAGTTTATTGTTAATCTATGATTGATAATTATTAGGAGAGGTATAAGAGCAATAATTCAATGAGATATTTCTAATTGGGTGTATGTTAAGATTGAACAAAGGAATAGGGTCCTAAACGAATTCATCATTTTCATCATTTTTGCAAGCTTTCTTTAATTTGTCTTTATTAGTTTAATTTCATTTTATTTTCTTGTTTAATAAACTAACCCCCTATAACCTAAACACCAATTATTTTCATTTCAAAAGCTTTACACATACTCTCTGTGGGATAAACCTAGACTCACCATTGCCATAGTTGTAGGTCATGTAATTTATAAGTTATTACTAACTTTAAAACAAAAAGATAAGACCTATTGGCATCAGTTGTTTCGAACGTGATTTACCATTACAAATATATTATTTAGTGTAATTGTTGATAATGGAAGCTACAAGACCATCATTAAAGAAAGATATGGTGGAATAGTTAGGATTGCAGAATGAGAAGTACTTGAATCCTTACATAATCGGTTGGATTAAATGGGTAGATAAGCTTTGAGTGATTGAGAGTTGTAAGGTACCTTTTTCCATTGGTCGTTATTAGGATAATACTTATTTTGGTATTCTGGATATGAATTTTTATTACTTATTTTTAGGAAGGCCTTCGTAGTTTGATGTTGCTACTCAACATAATGGAACTTAAAGTATGTGTATTGATAGTTGAGCTATCAACAAAATCACCATTGGTTACAAATTTCTTACACCCAGGCTGGATGATATGCTTGATTAATTGCACAAATCTATCATATTTCAAATCTTGATCTTTGAAGCAAGTATCACTAGATTCATATAACTAGGAGATGAGGAGAAGATAGCCATTAAGACTAAAGATTAGTTGTACGAGTGGTTAGTCTTTCCTTTTATCCTCACCAGCGATCTAAATAGTTTTATTAGGTTGGTGAATCATCGTTTGTTGCCATATATTTTGATGATATCTTCATTTATAGTCCTTTAAAGGAAGAACACATCAGTGTGATGTTCCATTGTGCAAATTCCACATACTTTGACTTGTTGAGCATTATTGGTAGCCATTTGCCTCACTAAAGATGTTAACCATCTATCTGTTGCTCCAATGTAGTAGTACTAGCTTCACTAACCTTCAATGGTTTTGATTCCTCTTGAATACTGAATTGTTAGCAGTTAGTGGCCATGTTGGAAATCATATTCCTGGCTTCAATGGGTGTCTTGTCTACAAGTGCATTTCCACTTGCTGCATCTATCATACTTCTTTCTTATGGCAGAAGCCCCTCATAGAAATACTGGATCAAAAATTGCTCACTTATTTGATGATACAAGCTACTAGCACACAACCTTATGAAACGCTCACAATACTCATATAATGTCTCCTTATGATGCTTTGGAATTGCACAAATTTCCTTCCGAATGTTTGTAGCTCGAGAAGTAGGAAAGTATTTCACTGGAAAAAAGTTTTTGCTTCTCATTCCAAGTGGTAATCAACCCGAAGGGCAAGTAGTAAAGCCAATACTTGGCAGTCTTCCCCAACGAGAATGAGAATGCTCTTAACGTATTCTGCTCTTCTTGTACTCCAACTGGCTTCATGCTAGAACAAACCATGTGGAACTTTTTAAGATGCTTACGAGGATCTTCACCTGTCATACCACAAAAAGTAGGCAAAAGGTGAATTAGACTAGATTTAAGCTCAAAAGCAACATCAACAGCAGGAAAATCAATATACAATGGTGGTTAAAATCAGGAGCAGCTAACTTCTTAAGAGTGCGATCATTATTTTGATCTGCCTTATTAGAACCAATTTCAGAAATGGAACCACTAGAAGAATTAAAAAGTAAGTCTAAAACTATTTGAATTATTGGTGATGAATCATGTTTCCTATCAGAAGATGACAGATCCCAGAACTTTCTACAGCTTGTCTTCTCTCGCTGCATAAGGTTCTTTCAAGTTCTGGATCAAATTTTAATTCACCATTGTGAGAAGATCGTGTCATGCACTAAAACTAACCAAATAAGAAAAGAAATTAATAAAAAGTCAAAATCGAAATAAAGATAATAAACCAAAACAAATAAATTCAGAAAAGCAAGGAAAATAGTCCCTGGCAATGGCATCAAAATTAATTACGCATGGTAACACTAACAAAATAACTAGACTAAAATATAGATAGGGATAAGTTTAGATCAATCCCACAAGGATTAATATCAAATACTTTCCTAAATTATCTATTTAAGCAAATAGGGGGATTTTTAATTTGAAACAAATTAAAAACAAAATAAAATTAAATCTATGAAAATAAATCAAATTAAACTATAGCTAAACAATAAAGTTGATGAATACATTGAACAATTATTCATTAGTTTTATCTCAGCCTAAGAAAAATTTCACAAATGTCATTGAGTTATCATCTTTACTCCTCCTTTTAAACTATTGATCGTGAATTAATAACAAGCTCTGTTAACTTTAGTTTTTCCTTAAGTTTCAATTAATTATGAAGCGCTCCTTAATTAACCCTAACTATTGGAAAACCTAGAACAAGCTCTCTAAGTTTATCCCAATAGAAGCAATACAACAAAGAAAAACAGATCAGTTTAAGTAATAATCACACTAGCATGGACTATTTAACTTAAGCTATGTTATTTCTAATGATTCAGTACTGTTAGTAGCTACAAACGATCTTCCACATGACTAATACGTATCACATTCAAGATCTAGCTATGGATAGTCATCAAAATGATTCAATAGAGCATTAAAACCATCATTATCCAAATATCCAATCAATCCATACAAAATAATGTAACAATATGTAAAGAAAGTAGAAAAGATACATAACACTATGCTTAATGTGCTCCTTGGCCTATATTATACCTCTGAATTGGCGTCAGGTGATTTAGCCTTCCATTTCCTTCTCTAACCTCCACGAATAAGCTCCAATAGCCTCCATTCTAGTTAGAAAATGATGAGAAAATGATAAAGAGAGCGGTCTGCTCGCTTTTGTCTAAATTTCTCCTCCCATTTTCCAACGGCCAAACTCTCCATTCACTCTCGGTTTTTCACCCTCCTTTTAGCCAAAAATTCCTATTCTTTTCTTATTCAGTAGTTATATTAGTCTCCACTCACAGACACTAGCCCCATTCACATATTTCAGATCCACTTCACTCACACACACCTACTCCACTTACATATATTCAGCCTCCCCTAACGCATATTCAACCTATACTTAAGATCGTTTAAGCTCCTTTTCTAGCTCACCACTTACAAACTAGCCTTACTAACATTCTTAACTAGGTTATATTGAGATTTTAGACAACTACCACCCCCTTTCTTCACTCCCAAGCAACATTTTCTTCCTAGAAAAAAATGAAACACATATGTTCAACCTCCCACTCCTACTGACCTTCATACACCATCCACTCCTCTACTCACATTTTTCTCTCCTAATTTCAGCCCCTCGACCGACACCTCCTCTCTCTTCTTTTTACTCAAAATCTAGGTTAAAATGAGGCAAATGGACAACTATCTTTCAATGGACAATTGTCCATATAAATCTTATTGGAGAGAGCTATTTCTTAGGTGTGGTAATGTAAAACATGGCTATAAAAATTTGGAATGGTTGTAAACAATTTTACTCATGTGTTTCAGCCTCCTTTCTGTATTAAAAAGTTATCTACGACACCATATGGTAGCTAGGCTTTTTATAAGATAAATGGACAAGTGTTACATTGTCATGCTTCAGCCCTCCATATGTAGCTATCCACCATCCATCATTCTCCACACTTCTCTTAGAATCGAATATCATGTTATGGTTAAATGGATGTGTGAAGGTCATGCCGTTGGATCAAAAACAATTTCATGCTTGATTTGACTAAATGGTAGATTTCAAAAACTTTTTCTAAAATCAAAACAGAAAGGAAGCATAAACACCAAATCGACATGATTTTAATCCATACGTGATACGACATAAGGAAAATATACAAAATAGGCACAAGATCAAAATTTTACTGATTCCTTGCTACAACTTTTATTGCTTGCTGCTATGTTCTCAACCAATCCAATCTACTACTTGTTCATCTTGGAAAACTTAGTTATTAAGATCCTTTGGTGGGAAAGGAGAAGAAAGACAAATAGAGGTTATTTCACTTTCTATGTTCGGCTAGTTCAAAAGAACAAAAAAAGAGACCTTCTCATTTTTTATATTTGGCTAGCTCAAAAGAACAAAAAATGAGACCTTCTCATTTTCTATGTTCGGTTAAAAAAAGAGCAAGTAGAGAGCTTCTCAGTTTTCTATGGCCAAAGCTTTGGGAGAGAATTCTAGGAGGGGAAAAGACCACCCACATTCATTTACTTACTTGGAGGTAAATCGCAACACTACAGTCTAAACGATAATCAAGGAACCAAATTGATTATTCGACAATGAATCAATTAATTTAGATTATAAAAATATAAATGTTTCTCATAAATCTCCATGTATATGTATATTACTTACAAAGGAACCTTGGTACCTTATGACTAGTTATACTATGCTCATACAAATAAAACCTTTTTGTTTTATTAATAATAAATATTTTGATTACAATATTGTAACTGGAAGAAAATTAATTTATATGTAAATACACTTTCTTTCCACAGTATCATATTTACATAACTCTAACAATCTCCCACTTTCCCTAAAGCAAGTTTGACATATCCCTCATTCCCGTAACCCTCGAAGCTCTTCTGTGACAGTGTCTTCGTGAAGGGATCAACAAGGTTTTGCTTTATGGGAATCTTTACCACATCCACCTCACCATGTTGTATTATCTCCCTTATGAGATGATACTTTCTCTCAATGTGTTTGGCAGCTTTGTGGTTCTAAGGTTCTTTAGAATTAGCCACTACCCCACTATTTTCACAATAAAGTGTAATGGCCTTTTTCTCCTTAGAAACTACCTGCAAATCCTTTAGGAACTTGCAGAGCTAGACTGCTTCCTTTGTTGCTTCATAAACGGTAACATATTCAGCCTTTATAGTTGAATCAATAACATAAGATTGCTTGACACTCCTCATGACTATGGGTCTACCTCCTAAAGAAAATATAGAACCAGAAGTTGATTTCCTTGAATCAACATCTGATTGGAAATTAGAATCTATATTTCCTGTTGAAATAAGGTCACTTCTAGCGTAAACAAGCATTAAGTTCTTCATCCTATAAAGACACTTCAGTATGTACTTGATCGCAGTCCAATGCTCTATTCCTGGATTGGACTAAAATCTGCTAACTAATCCCACTACGTAATAGATATCTAATAGGTGTGCATTAGTACATGTTTTTATAGATAATTGTCATGTGTTTTCTAGTATGATTGTTGTTTATTGTTTAAGTTTAGGATTCATTTTTGTATGTTTTCATTAAGTTTGATTTCAATTGTTGTTCTTGTGTGTTTAATGTTAATTAAGGGTAAGAATTGTCTATTTTTATGTAGGAAGGAAAAGAAAGAAACTTGGAGGTTGAACTAGAGATCAAAGAGTAGAAGAAAAGAGGAGTGCATCTGTGACCAATTCCCACGATCTTGGGAATCATGCAAATTCCCACGAGCGTGGGAACTATAATAAGAGACTTAATGTAGGGCTTTATTAAACTTAGGGGTTTTAGACTATTTAAGCATCATTAAGCCTCCATCTTCAAGGAGAGACAACACCCTTCTATAGAAACACCATCCTTGAGTGAAGAACTCAAGTTTTGAGCCTTGAGGAAAGATTGAAGACAAGGATCATCATCAAGATTGGGTAAAATAACACATCAAAACCAAAATTCCAGATTTTGGAAAAAAAGAGAGGAGTCTTTAGATTAAATTTTCTGTCACCTTGATTTCTTCTTTTCTTTTTAAAAATAGTTTATTTGAATGTTGATGATGTTATGGAGACCATGTTAGGTTGATTTAATTTTAGGAATTACTTTTGAGCTATTTTGTTAGAACTCCAATTTTATTGAATTGAATGAAGTTATCTATTGTTGTTTTTAATTATCATCTTGCAATAAATCGAGAGAGTGAGCAAGGTGAAATCTATATAGGATTGTACAACGAGAGTTGGCAACCTATAGACTAGCAATCATCAAGTTAATTGAATAGTTAGAAGAGAGATCTCGATTAGTCAATTGATCACCTTTAGGATAGTTTAATAACTAGTTGAATCGGTCGAGTAATTAGCTAGGTTGGGTGATCGTCTAGTCAATTTTCATTAATTCAATTAGGGAAAAATAGTTACACCTTGAGAGAGTGTAATTATTACATTCATAAATCTAGGGTGCTCATACAATTCAATCGATAAAATAGGAGGGAGATAAAATGGGAAAAAAATAATCTCTAGTCTTTAGATTCTTGAATTCTGATTTTTCTATAATTGTGGTGTTGTTCTTCGATTGTCGTTAATCTTTTAGATTTTATTCAATTTTCTTAATTATTTTTATTAAAAAAACAATTTCATTTCTTAAACAAAGTTGTGTCTAAATTAAGCGATGTCTAGGCATCAATCCCTGTAAGATCGATATTCATTATTTTTACTACAATTTAGGACCCATTCACTTGCGATTTTGAACATAAAACAAGTAGATACGTTTTACTGTAAACAATATCCTTTCTAATGCAAATCATGGCATATATTAAAGTTCCAACTGCTAAACCATATTGAATGTTATGCATGCATTCGACCTCCTCTTAGGTCTTAGGTGCTTGCTCATTTGAAAATTTGATTCTATGTTCAGTAGGTGTGAAACCCCTCTTAAAATCTGACATGGAAAACTTATCGAGTATGTTCTCAATGTAGGTCAGTTGAGACAGGGCTATTTGCTTATTTTTACGATCCCTTATAAGCTTGATCCTTAGAAAATAGTTAGCCTCTCCTAAACCCTTTGTTGATAAATGTTTGTTCAACCATCCTTTAACTATAGATAACATTCCTACATTATTCTCAATGAGTAGAATGTCATCGACATATAGATTTTTCTTTCTTTTATCCTTTTATAGACACAAGGCTAATTTAGGTTTTGTTAGCCTTATCAAACCTAATGTTTCAAGACCTAGATGCTTGTTTAAGTCCATAAATGGACCTTTACAACTTGCATACCTTATGCTCATTACCTGGCTCAACGAATCCTTCTGGTTGGGCCACATAAATGTTCTCCTCAAGATTCGCATTAAGAAATGTGGTTTTGATGTCCACTTGCCATATTTTGTAATCTAAATAGGTTGCTATAGCTAAAAGAATTATGATGGATTTAAGCATAAAAACTGAAGAAAAAGTCTCCTCATAGGCTATACCTTGCTTTTGAGTATAGCCCTTAGCTACCAATCTAGCTTTAAAGCTCTCTACCTTTCCATCTGATCCTCTCTTGTTTTTAAAGATCCATTAACACCCTATAGATTCTACACCTAGTGGTAGATCTACATGAATCTAGACTTCGTTGGCATACATGGAATCTATTTCTGATTCTATTGCCTTGAGCCACTTTTCTGCACCAACATCATTAATAGCCTATATATAAGTAATGGGATTTGTTACTTCTTGGTATGAGATGGCAATTACCAGTCTGGTTGTCTCATAGCCCTCCTACTACGTCTAGGCACTATTTGACATTCAGGCTGCTCTTCTAAATTAACTCTTGAATCCATTTCGACATCTTGTTCCATTATTTCTGAATCATCTATTGGTTTTTGATGAATAGCTAACTCTTTTAGTACTACTTCACTTCTTCCTTTTTGATTTCTCACAAATTCTTCCTCTAAAAAGGTTGCAATTTTTGACACAAATGCCTTCCTATCTTGAGGATTGTAAAAATAGTACCCTCGTGTCCTTGTAGGATATCCTATAAACAAACATACCTCTGACCTTAAATCTATCTTTATGGATTCAAGCCTTAGAACATGGGTTGGGCAGCCCCAAATTCTTAAGTGCCAAAATGAAGGCACTTGACCAGTCCATAACCCCATAGGTGTTTTAGGTACCGATTTGGATGGAGCATAGTTAAGAAGATAAGTTATCGTTTGTATGGCATATCCCCACAACGAATCTAGAAGGCTAGCGTGGGAAATCATTGATCTTACCATTTCCAACAGGGTCCTATTACTTCTCTCAGCTACACCATTCTGTTTAGCTGTTCTGGGAGTTGACAAGTTGAAAACAATTTCATTGTTAATTAGGAATTGTTGGAACTCTCCAAATAAGTACTCACCACCTTGATTTGATCGAAGTTGTTTCAATGGCTTGCCAAGCTACTTCTTAACTTCAGCTTTGAATTCTTTGAACTTTTCAAAGGACTCACTCTTTTTTTCATCAAATACAGATAGCTATGTCTAGAGTAATCATCTATAAAGGTTATTAAGTATTTATAACCTCCTTTAGCTTGTACATTCATAGGCCCATACACATCAGTGTATAGCTTGTCCAACGTGGATCCAGATCTGTTTCCTTTGGGAGGAAATGAGGCCTTGATCATCTTTCCTTCAATATAAGACTCATAAGTGGGTAATGGAGCACTGTCCAAGCCTGTAAGGATCCCATCCGTCACTAACCTGTCAAGTCCTTTTGATTGATATGACCCATCCTTAAGTACCATAGATATTTTGAATTAATGCTAGAGTCATTGGATTTTCTTGGTTTTATTAATACTGTGGTGTTTAGTGCACTTGACATAGGTTCTATAAAGAACAATCCCTCTTTAATTACCACATTACAAATAAAATCCTTATTCTCATATATTGAAACAACATTTTCAAAATATAAGGAATAACTAGATTTTAATTAAAAAAACATAAATCATATTCCTTACAACCATTAGGATGTAATATACATCTTCTAAATATAGACCACTAGGAAAGTTCAAGATAACTAATCCCACTACTTCTACCAAAGCGTAAGATCCATCCACTATCTTGACTTGAAACTAGCCTTGAGACAGTCTTTTCCTTTGCTGGAACCCTTACATTGAATTCAAACATGGTCAGTGACTCTTGAATCTAATATCCAAAAATCATATGAATTTGCCATATTTCTAGTTCCTATCAAACTTAGGAAACCTACACCTTGTTTGTTCTTGAGGGTCTCAAGGCAGACCATGCAATTCCTCTTCCATCGGCCCCTCTCACCATAATAGAAACACCTTCCCTTGGTGTCCTCTTTGGCCTTCTTTTTTAAGGGTTGGACCTTGACCCCTGTTTAGGCCTTCCCTTTTTTTGCACCCTTCTTCTTTTGCTTGCCCTTACCTTTGGACTTAGAAGAAGATGCCACATGTGTTGGCCCCCAAATTTTTTTGAGTTAAGTATTATTTAAATAAATTATGAGGTCATAATAGAATGATTATTGGAGTTTAATTATTTATTACAGTGTTTGTAGGATTTTATTTCACTGGTTAGTAAACTAAAGGAGTAAGAATGTATTGAGGGCAATTGTGGTATGTCACTTGAGTTTAAGAATCATGAGGCATTAAAGGAAGGGTAGAGTTGACTTTTTGCACTAGTTAAGGGTATAATTGGAAAAGGAAATGTTTTCTTGTACATTAGATGAAGAAAAACGTGAATGAAGAGAGAGAAAAAGAGAAAAACATGAAAAAGAAAGAGAAATGAGAGAGAGTCATCCATGAGAGAAAAAGAAGGAAGACAAGTTAGGGTTTCATCTTTTCTTAGTTTTCAATAGTGATTTTAAGAGTATTCAAGAAGAGAAAAAGAAAGAGGAAGAACAAAGCTTCCACTTTAGCCAAACATGTCTTTGTTTGTTGAAGATTCACGGTAAGCCCATTTTTAATCCATTGGATTTTGGCAGGAATATTGGTTCATGAAGCTTAGGAAATACATAGGTTTAAGTAGTCCATAATCAATTTTTCATAAATATGTTATTTGGATTCCCAATTTGTATACCCATTAAATTAAAATTGTGCCAATGTTAAAGGAAATCAAGAAAGGCAGGAGGAGAAAAAGGAAGGGAATTTTTAAGCGAGTGTTTAAGCAAGGAATATAGGTGGCTTACATATTTATAGTTTGAGTTAATGATCCATGAGTATTTTTCCTAATCAATAGATTTAAATGATTTAAATTGATTTACAAATGTTGCATTTATTGCTTCTTAAATGATTCAAGTATTTGC
Organism: Erythroxylum suave; assembly: GCA_027563595.1. NCBI lineage: Eukaryota > Viridiplantae > Streptophyta > Magnoliopsida > Malpighiales > Erythroxylaceae > Erythroxylum > Erythroxylum suave. The sequence continues at coordinate 10,196 of JAOSBN010147990.1, read as the reverse complement.
TATATGTTTGGTACATTAATCTTGATGATGATTTATGAAATGATGATGGAAATTGTATTTGAAATATATCAGGCTTATGGAAATCATGTTTCTGAAATGTGCTTTTTGTGCAATATGTTTACAAGTCATAAAATTAATGTTTGTGTTTGGGTTTATGATGTCCATCATGTCATGTCATATGCATGTTGACCATGTTAAAGGCTTCTCCCCTTGCCCACTAGTGGCATGGAGCTCCATCTCGGACTCTCTCATGTTTATGGTTTAGCTGCAAGGCTTCTCCATCATATTTATATGGACTATCCAAACCATTTTGATTGCTTATGTTTTTTATGATTTGTTAACAAGTTTGAGAAATACATGCCTCATGTTGTTTATGTTTTGTTTGACAAGTTTGAGAATTCGAGAAATACATGTTCTATGGTTTCAACGCATTTTACTATGGTAATGAATATTTTCAATGGTTTGGCTTGTTCCTCGACTATAAAATTGTTACCCATTAGCTTTTTAGCTCACCCTCCTTCCTCCACATCTCCAAGTGATGATCAAGAGATCGAGTGATCGAGGTCAAGGTATCACTTGTAGTAACCTGATTTCCATATTGAGGGCAAGAGCATTAGGTGCAATTGGAATTCATGAATTTACATTTCATTCACATGCATAACATTAGCATATACACACATATAATATGAACTAGAATACATTATATAGATAGCATATGCACTCAATTGAGTTATTTCGAGGTATGAAAAGTATGAAATGTTCATTATGTGAATTGTAACATGTTTATGCCTTGAATTTTAGTATGATTGAGTACAAGTAGTAAATTTGGAATTAATTGATATATTGAAAATTTGAGGGATTATAATGTATATTTGGTCTAGGAAAAATGCCAAGTAGTAGGATAAATTGATATATGAAAATTTGGATAATTTAGCCTATAATTAAGTGACATTTGACATTGATCATTGTGGCACAAATGGACTAGTAATTAATTCACAGATGGACAAATTATTATGTGACAAGTGGACCAATTTTGAAGTTTCATGTGACCTAGCTTTAATGGTAACATATGGCAGCACCTATGCTTGATAAGTGTTGAACATGCCATTAGACGTGGCTATTCAATTAGATGACACCTAACATCTTTGGTGAGCTTCTGCAGGAGCAAGTTTAGTTCAGCTAACTTTCTCTTCTTCTTTCTTCACACACACCACTGAAACCCTCACTTTTTCTTCTCCCTATTTACGTTTATGCTGATGCCCAATTTCTATACAAAAAGACATGTTTTACCCTCACAAAGTTAAGTAAAAGATCAGCTTGAAATTGCCCACATGTTCTAGCCAAAATGCAACCAAGTTCTACCTTGAATGTGTGATTTTTTTACTTGCTCGGAGCGCTGTATTGGCTTGATCTTTTGAGCTGGAATTGGAGTTAATCATTTAAGTAAATTATTAGTGTTTATATCATGTTATGATAGAGAATTGATGATGATGAATTATGTATGATGTTAATGATTAAAATGTGCTGGAATATTTTATATGGAGTGTTTTACTAAACATACATTTGTATTGTGCCTATAACTTGAACCTTGAATGTCCAAATTCGATGAATTTTGATTTACAGTAAACTAGAGACTTAGTTCTACATTTTTCATGAAGGAATCTAGTTTTGAATCTGTCTATAATTTTCTTGAAATTTGTCTTGAAGTTGAGAATTGTGTTCTGTTGAGGTATGAAAATAGTCTATATATTTTTATTTATAAATTCCATGATAGTGAACCAAAATGGATGAAATTGATGTCATTAGACACTTAAGGCATATAGGAACATTTTTAGGAGGATGTATTGCTTAAATTGTTCATTTTCTATGCCAAAATATCCATGCAAAACTGACCCGAAATCTGCTTAAGAAGATCTGGAAAAAAATGCAGAACATGTGATATGGAAAAATATGGAATAGGTACTGTTTTGGGGTTTATGAACAATCATGAATTATTGAACTATTTATTGATGTTATTGAACTGAAACTGAATTAAAAATGAAGTTGGATTTATGCCAAAGAAAGATGTTAATTTGATGTTCTCGAATTGGGTAAGAACTAGGACTATATGCATAATAATGTAAAAATTTTTGGTTAATACTTTGTGAGCCGTTAAGTGAATAATGTTGAACTGGAATAAGAGCTGTTATTGATGAGGAATTGAAGTATTATTAAGGCCTAATAGAGGTATTATTGATGAACTATAAAGAGGCTGTTTAACCTTGGTATAAAGTGTAAAACAATCTGGAAAAAAAATGAAAGAAGAATTGCTGGAATATGTTGGCCGTAGTGTTTTTGCTGAACAAACTTCGGTATTTTGATTATATCTTGACCTGTAGATTTCTAAATGATTTTATTCTCAATTCAGAATAAAGTAGAGACATATTTCTACAACATTTTTGAAGAAGTCGAATGTTAATTCTGTCTCTAAGACTGTCAACATTGGCAAGAAATTGAGTCCTGGCCTAGGTTGTAGCTTTACCATGGACAGAAAACATATCCTGCTGTTGTTAAATAAAATATATTGATGTAGACCAAATTAGGCTAATATTTCTGCACAAAAGTTGTAGCTTATTCTCTTAGCTTTAAATTAGTATAAATATTGTAATTTTTGGATATGGGAATTGAGAGATATAGGTTGTACAAATTGAATGCATAATCATACGTTAGGCAAATTTTCAAATGTGCATAGTCTGTGGTATTTTGAGCATAACTCATAGAATAATGAACCAAATTGAATTATCTTGGCATCAATAGAGACTTAAGATATAGGAGAATAATTTTTTAGGAGTAAGTTTTACCAAATTCCTTCATTTTCCTGATGAAATTAATTGTAAAAAATGGACCCGAAAGTGTACCTTTAAAAACAAATCTGAGTTAATAAATTAAATGTGGATATCTGAATGATTATTATGACTTGATTGATGATAAGAAACCATAATTGTCATGAACATGCATTGTACATATTTAGTATACACGAATGTGCATAAATGAATACATAATTGTGCAATATTGTGATATGTGAATGTATTGTCTATATAAAGGAACGCATTGAATGACAACATCCAGACATTGCCGGTACTTCAAGCCAATAGCTGTTTGGAGCATACTGTGAGTAACCTAAGACGGTCTCACCTTATTTTTCTGTGCATTATTGAACTGTAATGCTGTCTTATCGAATTGTACTGAATTGTGTTGATTGTGTACTAGATTCTGGACAATATTTGTCCGAGGCTTTTTGATGCATGAGAATGATATTGGAAGTGCTGATTGAATGTGAATGCATCTGCCTAAATGATTTCCTGATTCTGAACTGAAAAGTTGAATGCCAAACCTAGCCCGATGACCACTGCTACTGTGACTGTTATTGTAAATAATTCTGTGACTGATATACTATTATATTATATGCAAATGAAAGTGATTGAATTTGATGACTAATTGTGGCATGCACTTTATTCCGTTGCATATAATATAAAAGGGTTGTGATTGGTGTTACTGCTGATACTATTACTAATAAGAGCTTTAAGCTCCTGTATATGTGGTTCGAGCCTATGGCTCATTGTGGTCAATGAGTCACTGACTGACTGACTGAGCCTGAATAATTCGGGATACCGTAAAAGCACACCATCACAATAATATAAAAATGAATGTGAGTCCCATACATATCGAATCCGCATATAATTTGAATTCATTGAATGATTTACAAAGTTGTGTGAATGTCGTTATATGATTGAATTGTTGAACCGAGAAATGATTTATCTGTGATAGTATTTGATGCTTGTCAAATGGATTTGAACTGTATGGTTACATAATATAATTGATCTTGTTTTATGACATGAGTGAACCATCAAGGATGGTTACTCTCCTGAGTTTGCAAAACTCATCAAAATTGCACCGTTGTTTTTCAAGTTTGAGAGTGAGATGAGCTAGCTTTTAAGACTCTATAGAGGCATATTTTGTGCAACTATTACAGTTAGATTTGGCTCAAAGGTCGGTCAACTGGAATTGAGGACATAGTTATTTCTGTCGAGTTTATAGTATTCAGTGTGTACTGAGTTGTTTATGTTCATAGGACAATGTTGTATAAATATAAATGATATTGTACTATATGAAACAATGTAAATTATGGTTTTGATATAATGTGATAACATTTTGGGTTTAGAAAACGTGTGATTGATGGTTTAATGTATGATGCCATGATATGTACAGTGAAGCTGAGATAGTTAACATGTCATCTCTGACAAGCATATACAAATGTATCTGATGGACAAATGTGCATATGTCAGTTGGGAATGGGATGTTACATTTTGGTATCAAAAATTGGTTTGGCATCCATAGGGATATTTGATGATATTAAGTGTGAAATGTAGTGGAAATGTCAGATGGTAATTGAAGTTATTATGTATTATAAGTTATCCGACGTAGGTGAATAAATGGTATACGTAGTTGATCTGAGATCGGAAGGAGCAAGGAGGGATTTGTCTGCATCTTGACCTAACCGAGTGCCTACAGAAATTCCTGAGAGAAGGGAAACGAGGTACAACAAACTGTAAAAACAAGGAGCTGTAGATTTCTATGGTAGTATAGAACCTGCAGAAGCTGAGGGATGGTTAGAGCGGATAGAACGAGTATTTGATCAGATGGATTGTGAGTCGAACAAAAAATTTGACCATGCCATTTCTTTACTACAAGGCTCGACTTATTAATGGTAGAAGACTATTCCTAGTAATGCCACCAGGCCTTGCACTTTGACTTGGGGAGACTTTCTGAGGGCTTTCAGAGAAAATTATATGCCCCAGGTATACATGGATAGAAAGAGGAAGGAGTTCATGGATTTGATACAGGGTGGAATGTCTGTAGTAGATTATGAGATTAGATTTAATGAGCTAATGAGGTTTGCTTCTATCTTAATTCCTACTAAGGCAGATAAATGCAGGAGATTTGAAGACGACCTAAATATGGAGATTTGGACAAGGCTAGCTTGTACTAACCTGAGCAGTTTCACTGAGCTTAAAGTAGCCTCGATCTGAATGGAGCAATTGTTGAGGGATAGTCAATCTGAGTAGTGATCAGAAATTGGTCAACAGCGACCTAGTGAGTCTCAGGGTGGTTCTAGTGGAAGGTTTAGTAAACGTTAGACCCAAACATTCAGACCACTAGCTGGATCTAGATAGTCAGGATTCAAACAGGGGGTGGTTTTATTTAGACTGGGAATAATAGAGGTGTAATATCGAGCAGTTGCTAGCTTGTCAGTATTGTGAGAATAAGCATAGTGGTGTATGCTAGAGATTGATAGGAGCCTACCTTCAGTGTGGCTCACATGATCATCAAATCAGAGATTGTATATTGATGTCTAAAGCACAGTCTGGTAGAAGTGGGAGTAGAGTAACAGAACCTACAATTTAGTAAAGTTGAGCTAGTGGGACTAGATAGAGAGGTCGTGGTAGAGGCAGAATGATGTCTAGAAGTGTTACTGGGAAGAATGAGGTACGGAGCAATCTGCTGCAATCTCAAGCCAGAGTTTATGTCATGATGAGACAGGAGGCTCAGGATTCTCCAGATGTAGTCACAGGTGTGCTATCATTATTTACTTTTGAGCTTTATACATTGCTAGATCCTGGATCTACGCATTCATTTATCAAACCATGCATGGCATCTAGATTGCATTGTGATAGAGAATTCTTAAGATGTGGATTAGAGGTGAGTACACCAATTGTTAGTACTATAGTGATTGGGGAGGTCTATAAAACATGTCTGATTCAAATTGACCAGGCAGAGTTGGCAGCAGATTTGATTGTTTTATAGTTGAAGGAGATAGATGTTATCTTAAGAATGGATTGGCTCAGTGCTCATATGCCATCATGAACTGTTATACGAAGAAAGTAATTTTAGAGTCTCCTATTCAACTTAGAGTAGTATTCAGAGGCATTAGCCAAGTAGTGCCAACCAGACTTATTTCATTTATTAGTGTTTTGAAGTTAATGTGTGGTAAATGTGAGGCTTATCTGGCCTACGTGATTGATACTCGAGTTGAACAGAGTGTACAGGATATTGCTATGGTTAAAAAATTCCTGGATGTGTTTCCCACTAAATTACCTAGTTTGCCTCTAAATCGAGAAACGGAGTTCACTATTGACTTAGTTTCAGGTGCTGCTCCTATATCCATTCCTCCATATAGGATGACACCTGTGGACTAAAGGAGTTGAAAGTTCAGGTGCAAGAGTTGCTCGAGAAGCGGTTAATTAAGCCCAGTGTTTCACCTTGGGGCACTCCAGTGTTGTTTGTGAAGAAGAAGGACGGTACTTTGAGGTTGTGCATTGATTACAGGCAACTTAACTGGGTTACAGTGAAGAATAAATACCCGTTGCCTAGAATCGATGACTTGTTTGATCAATTGCAAGGATCTCGAGTATTCACTAGGCTTGATTTGAGATCTGGGTGTTATCAGCTAAGGATAGCAGAGGCTGACGTACTAAAAAGTCCTTTCAGATGTAGTATGGACATTTTGAGTTCTTTGTTATGCCATTTGGGTTGACTAATGCCCTAGCTGCATTCATGATATTGATGAATAAAGTATTTCAGTCCTACTTGGACTAATTTGTAATTGTGTTTATTGATGACATTCTAGTATATTCTAGAAGTAATGACGAACATGTTGAGCATTTGAGAATAATTTTGCAGACTATGAGAGAAAAACAACTATATGACAAATTTAGTAAATGTGAATTTTGGCTTAATCAAGTAGTATTTCTAGGTCACATAGTAATGGGGCATGGTATTCAGGTGGAACCAATGAAAATTGAAGCAGTAATGAGATGGGAGACAACGAAGAATGTATTAGAGATCTAGAGTTTCCTCATATTAGTTGTTTATTACTAGAGGTTTATTAAGGGGTTTTCTTTAATCTCAGCCCCTTTAACTAAACTTTTGAGGAAGAATGTGGCATTAAGATGGAATGACAAGTGCCAAAGAACTTTTGAAGAGTTGAAACATCGGTTGACTACATCGCCGGTGTTGACTACTCCATCTGGATTTGGTGGATATGTGGTATATAATGATGCGTCGCATCAAGGACTGGGATGTGTATTGATGCAGCATGGCAAGGTGATAGCCTATGCATTGAGACAATTAAGGTCTCATGAGATGAATTACCAGGTACATGATTTAAAACTTGTAATAGTAGTTTTTGCTCTAAAGATTTGGAGACATTACTTATATGGCGAGACATTTTAGATATACACTGATCATAAGAGCTTGAAGTATCTGTTAAGCCAGAAAGAGCTAAACTTGAGATAGAGAAGATGGATAGAATTACTGAAAGATTATGATTCCACAATTGAGTATCATCCGGGGAAGGCTAATGTAGTGGTTGATGCTTTTAGTAGAAAGTTGAATACTAGTGTAGCTCAGATTCAATTATTGAGGTTACCAAGCCTGATTTAGTTAAGAGCTTTGAATGTAGAGTTGAATTTAGAGCATAATGAAGCATTGAAAGCTACATTGAAATGGAGGCCAATTTTACGTGATTGGATTAGAAGAGTATAGAGTAAAGATCCTAAAATGGTGAAATTGATTGAGAAGGTTAAAAAGAATGCAGATTCTGAGTTTGAATTTAGAGATGATACATGTTGGCTAAAGCAAAGACTATGTGTGCCTAATGTTGATGATCTGAGGAAGGAAATTGTAGAAAAAGCTCATATGGCTGCTTATGCTATGCATCTTGGTACTACCAAGATGTATAACACACTGAAACAACATTTCTGATGGGCTGGAATGAAAAAGCAAGTAGTGGAGTTTGTTTCTAAATGTATAACATGCCAATAAGTTAAGGCTGAGCATCAGGCCCCAGTTGGAAAATTGCATTCATTACCTATTTCAAAGTGGAAATGGGAACGATTACTATGGATTTTATAATGGGATTGCTTAAGACTCCGAGGCATAATGATGCAATATAGGTTATGGTGGACCGATTAACTAAGTCGATCCATTTCATACCAGTACAGGAGAATAATACATTAGACCAGTTAACTCGGAGATATGTGATTGAGATTCAGAGATTGTTTCTATTGTATTAGACAGGGATCCCAGATTTACTTTGAGATTCTAGAAGAGCTTACAATCAGCTATGGGCACACAGTTGAATTTCAATACAACATTTCATCCTCAAACAGACGAACAGAGCGATAGAACTATCAAGACTGTTGAGGATATGAATAGAGCATGTGTATTGGAGTTTCAGGGAGTTTGGGACCAATACATAGCATTGAATGAGTTCGCATATAACAATCATTATCACAATAGTATTGGGATGGCACCATATGAGGCATTGTATAGTAGGAAGTTTCGATCGCCTCTATATTAGGATGAAGAAGGTTTAAGAATGATTGAAGGTCCAGAATTGATACAAGACACTATGGATAAGGTGAAACTAATCAGAAGTTGAATAAAAGTGGCTCAGGATAGATAGAAGAGCTATGTAGATCAACTCAGAAGGGATATGGCATACAACATTGGAGACAGAGTGTTTCTAAGAGTGTCGCCTTGGTGAGGAGTGTTGATGTTTTGGAAAATGGGCAAGTTGAGCCCTAGGTACATTGGTCCTTATGAAATCCTTAAGAAGATAGGACCTCTGGCATACAAGTTAGCTTTGCCTAATGAGATGTCTCAGTTGCATAATGTGTTTCATGTGAGCATGTTAAGAAGATATAGATTTGATGCAACACATGTGTTACTAGCTCAACATATTAAGGTTGCTAGTAATCTAAGCTATGTTGAAGAGCCAGTAAAGATAGTTGGTTACAAGACAAAGCAACTGAGAACCAGAGCAATCCATTAGTGAAATTCCTTTGGAGAAATCACTCAACTGAGGAAACAACTTGGGAAACGGAGGATCATATGTGTAAACAGTATCCTTATCTATTTAAACCGTTAGGTAAGAATTTTGAGGACGAAATTTCTTAAGGAGGAGAGAATTGTGATAACCCGATTTCCATATTGAAGGCTAAAGCATTAGTTGTCATTGGAATTCATGAATTTACATTTCATTCACATGCACATTATTAGTTTATACACAAATGAAATATATACTAGAATACATTACATAGGTAGCATATGCACTCAATTGATTTATATCGGGGTATGAAAAGTTTAAAATGTTCATTATGTGAATTGTAACATGTTTATGCCTTGAATTTTAGTATGATTGAGTACAAGTAGTAAATTTGGAATTAATTGATATAATTGAAAAATTAAGGGATTATAATGTATATTTGGTCTAGGAAAAATGCCAAGTAATAGGATACATTGATATATGAAAATTTGGATGATTTAGCCTATAATTGAGTGACAATTGGCATTGATCATTATGGGACAAATGGACTAGTAATTAATTAACTAATGGACAAATTATTATGTGACAAGTGGACCAATTTTGGAGTGACATGTGACCTAGCTTTAATGGTAACATATGGTAGCACCGATGCTTGATAAGAGTTGAAAATGCCATAAGACATGGCTATTCATGATGCCTAACTTCTTAGGTGGTGAGTTTCTGCAGGAGCAAGCTTAGTTCAGCTCACTTTCTCTTCTTTTTTCTTCACACACACCACCGAAACCCTCACTTCTTTCTTCTCCCTATTTACGTTTATGCTAAAGTCCAATTTCTATACAAAAATCCATGTTTTACCCTCACAAAGTTAAGTAAAAGATCAACTTGAAATAGCCCACATGTTCTAGCCAAAATCCGACCAAGTTCTACCTTGAATATATGATTTTTCTTCTAGCGTGGAGCACTGTATTGGCTTGATCTTTTGAGATGGAATTGGAGTTAATCATGTAAGTAAATTATTAGTGTTTATATCATGTTATGATAGAGAATTGATGATGATGAATTAGGATGAATTATGTATGATGTTAATGATTAAAGTGAGCTGGAATGTTTTATATGGAGTGTTTTAATGAACATACATCTGTATTGTGGCTATAACTTGATCTATCAATGTCTAAATTTGATGAATTTTGATTTACAGTAAACTAGAGACTTATGTCTACATTTTTCATGAAGGAATCGAATTTGGCATCGATTGACCCAAATTTATGCTATAAATTGGCCCTACTTTCTTAAGTATTTATGCATTTGTTGACTCCTAATTCATGAT
>JAOSBN010147969.1:0-24540 GCA_027563595.1 Erythroxylum suave | reverse complement strand
AAATAATTGAATGGTTTTAGCCTAGTAATTGTTCAGTAACTCCCTGTGGATCGATACTCTTACTTCCCTATTTACTTACGTGACTCGTACTTGTGGGGCCGCAGACAGAAAGCATACATTGAATGAGTGTTGCAAAGGTTTAATATGGCTAAATGTAAGCCTATTGTAGCACCAATCTCTCATGACCTTTGGCACAATGTCCGAAGAATGATACAGAGAGAGAGGCTATGAAAAGTATCCTATATTCTATTGTTGTCGGTAGCCTGATGTATGCTTAGGTGTGCACTAGACCAGACATTGCATTTATCCCAAGAATAGACCACAGAAATGCATTTAAATGAGTGTTAAGATATATGAAGGGAACTAAGGATTGTATGTTGACATTTAGGAAAGTCAATAGTCTAAACCTTATAAGCTATACTAATTTGGATTTTTCTATATGATCAAATGATAGGAAGTCCACATTAGGTTAAATTTTATGTTAGTAGATGGTACAGTATTATGGAATAGTGTCGAACAGATATTGGTGACTTCCTCAACTATGCATATGGAGTTTGTGGCAGTTTGGCTCAAGAATTTAATTTCTAAGTTATTTGTGGTTGATTCAGGCTATGTTTGGTTGGACGTAAGGTTTTTAATGAAATAAAATGGAACAAAATGAAATAGTTTATAATGGAATGACATGTAAATAGATGTAATATCAGAAAATTATTGTTTGGAAGGGATGGAAGGGTTCATAATGTAATATAGTGAAATGTTATTTGGAAGAAGGGTTTATAATGTAATATAGTGAAAAGTTGTTTATCATTCTATCCTAAACCCCCCAAATCGGAGGTTCACTTTTTTACTGTTTAGGATGGAATGGGATGTAATATGAAACTCTCCTCTTCTATCTTATTCAATTCCATTTCATTATAAACCCTCCTCCCAAATGATGAAATAATATTATATATTTCATTCTATTATATTAATAAACCCTCAACCAAACATATCCTTAGTAGCTAGATCTATTCAATTATATTGTGATAATCTTGTTATTGTATCGTGCAGTAACAACAATAAGAATATCATAAGGTCTAAGCATTTAGAGGTCAAATATTTGACCATAAAGGAATTGATACAGAAAGGTGACATTGAAGTGGAGCATTTGGAGATTGAGGATATGCTTGTTGATCCTTTAAGTAAAGGACTTTATTGAATTATTTTTGAGAGATATGTGTATAGTATGGATGTACTGAAGTCCTTAGACACTGTTAGTTAGGGATCAGTGTAGTTGTTCTTAACACATTTATAGATTTTTCATGTGTTATGATAGTATATTTTACTAGTACAAATGATCATCATTTTATTCTTAGTCATACAAGTTGTTATAAATTGTCATAATATAGGTGAAAGTCTTAAGATCTATATTAATCTTAAGCATTTTAAAGGTCACTAGGCATATATATACATATTGACTTTAAGCCTATGTCGTTAGTACATATACAAATATATATATAAATCCATAAATTTGATATGACATAGGGGATATAAGCATTTTCCCATAAAGGTTTTTTCTAATGCAATTTAGCATTTAGTAAGAGAAAACGAAATTTTATGATGCAATTTAACATAAGATTCGGAGAAATTGAAACCTACAACAGAAATATGGTACATTTTAGATCATAAGCGTATCATCATAGTTTGTCACGCTCTATTTTCCTATTCATATTAGTAAGGTATTATATATGTGTGATTGTATTAGATCTATGTCATATATGACTCATGCATTTGATATTTTCTGATACCGAAAGCCTTATAGGACCGAATGAAAGACTTTCATTTTCTTTGGATCAAATGTTTTTGAGATTGGTCGACGTATACAACCATTTTACTTAACCATGATTACTAGTTTTTCTTGTGTTGCAACTACTGTATTTAATTTTTGTCCAAGGGGAGAATATTAGTGATTTTCTTAATTTGGACAATAATTTATTACAATTTTTATTAATTTTACAATTAAGAGAATCAAATTTGATCTAGGTTAAGGATAATAAAGAAGCCCGATAAAGGATCAAATTTAATGGATGGAAGTCCAGTGAAAAAATGAGCTATAATCAGTGTGTGCGGGACATGTATTGGGCCCATGATAAGGAGGCCCAATAAGATTATTATAAATAGCTGATAAGATCTCTTGTTTTCAGCTTAAGTAAGTTCATGGGCATTTAGATTATTTGACCCATTAAGAGGTCCACATATTAAGAAAAATGTAGAAAGAAGTTAGCGACATATGGGTAAACAACTTTCATAAAGTTTTGATTGAAAGTTTGAAGAATTTGGTGTTCAGCAACTTGTTCGTCAGAAATGGATAGCAACTTTACCATTGATCTTGGGTTTATAACTAAGGTTTGTGTTACTTATTACAAAGTTAGCCCCTTACCTCTTGGGATATTTCAAGGTTACATTGCTACGATGTTTGCTTATGGCGCTACTGGAAGTCGAAAGACATATACCACGCAGGTATAGCACCACTGTTCCAGACATTCAATATATAGTTTCTCATACTAAGTTATAAATTTGATTATTTTGAATGGATTACTGAGAAATATAAGGAGAAGAAACAAAAATTTTCAAGAGGATTATAGGCAAATTTGAGTTTCTCACCTTAAACAAAGTCTCATCTTTTCTACAAAATTTTTCTTTGATCTTCCTACAACATTAATGTTTTTGAAATATGTAGTGGGATCATTTTTTTTTTCAAGAACATGAACTTGTTAATCCATGTGTTATAATTAATTACCTCGTTCTTCCACTCCATGAATGGAAGGGGAATTTTCTGTGATGTTAATAAGTGTGTTTGATGAAAATATGTTGATTGATTGATGCAGAGTACTGATGAGTTCTCGGGGCTAATGCCACTAGCCATGTCAAAAATTATGTCAATGTGTTAATAGATAGGAAGCACAACAGAGATTTCTAACTATGAAGTATACCTAAACAGGTGCTAAGATCCATTAAAACTCTTAAGGAAAAAGAAATTGTGATGCTGGATAATAAAGATGGGCATATTCACCTCAAGGGACTATCTCGTGTCCCAGTAAGTTCATTGTATGAATTTGAAGAGGCGTTTTCTTGTGGAATTCAAAGGCAGAAGACTGCACACATAGGTCTAAATGATGTATCCAGTAGAAGCCATGGGGTTCTTGTGATTAGTGTTTTAACTCGTATTGGCGATGGTTCTAGGACTACGGTCACTGGGAAGCTTAATCTTCTAGACTTGGCTGGTAATTCTCACATATATCAGAAATTGAATATGCAAATCTGTACTTGATCTCTCAGAACTTGTTCATGTCTGCAATTTATTTAGGAAATGAAGACAACAGGAGGACTTGCAATGAAGGGATCAGGTTGATAGATAGTGCTAAGATTAACCAATCTTTGTTTGCATTATCGAATTATAGGGAAAGCAAATTGACTCGTATAATGCAGGACTGCCTGGGAGAAACTAGTAGTGCTTTGATGGTTGCCTACCTGGTAAGGATCACAAAATTGTGTCAATCATTTTTTAGGATTATCCTGGAACGAGTTTGGAATTTGCATCTTGAATTGTAGAATCCAAGAGCCTACAAGGAATCTGTTCATACTATTGGCTTAGTTGCTATATCAAGGCATATCTCGAATTTTGTTGCTTCAGCTCTAAACGTAGAGACTCCAAAAGTTAAGGTGGACATGGAAGCAAAATTGAGAGCTTGGCTTGAATCAAAAGGAAAGACGAAGAGCTTATAGAGAGTAGGACTTGGTACTTCTTTTCTTAAAAGTTCTAAAAAGATGCTCAACTATCACAACTCTCCCAAACCTAAGGTTAACACCTATCGAAGCACATCTAATATTAAAAACAGGTAAGATCGATGTAAGAATTTCTTGAAATCTTCCTACTGTTCCTTTTGTTTAGAATATGGTCTATTTAATATTTAATTCGTTAACCACGCAAACATAAACGCCCATACTTCATTAATTTCATCTTCTCTGACGGGCAAAAGTGATGAAATAATTTTTATATATTTTGGGTCCCTATCCTCTTTTTCAAGTAACAACTACAAGACACCATCGCATGGTGGAAATCAGAGGCTAGAAGATTCAAAATTTCAGAGAGTTGAACATCATCGAAGCAATGGCTAGAGGTATTTTCTATTAAGCTTCTGTGGCTAAATATGGTAAATAATATACATGTATCTTGTTTACACGTAAATGATCTTGTGTTTTGAGATGCATGCCTGAGTCTTTGATATACATTTGGTATTAGAGCACTATGTCTCTACCTTGCTTCCAACTGTCTAAGAAGACATGCCTCTATTATGCTCTGTTTCTAGTTTTCTCTTCTACCGTGTGAGCTGAGCTTGAGTTATTGAATATTCTCGATGCTTGTGTACATGATGGACGTTAGAATTGTGTTTTGGTACTCAATGTTATACCCAACGGTGACTGGACAGTGAAGGGAGGAGGGATGATGATGATTGTGCATGGGGCTTTCGGACGTTGCCAGCCGTGCAAAATCGCATGTTTTAGTTTTTGGCATCTCATGCTCCTTGGCTTATTGTCGTCATCCCATCACCGCCATCCTCAACCTTCTAGTGACTGTCGTGTGACTATTGCTATCGAGTTGGAGCCGGGTCACACCAACCCTACTAGAGGTTGAAGACGAAGTCTGTTTTCTTTTTTTGTGAAATTACTAATTTATTAATTCTTTAATTGTTTTATTATTAGTAATTATTGGGTCAATCAAGACTTAACACATTTTGCTGTGATTTTAATTATAAAATCATTTTGGTACTAATATTTTGTGAAAATATTAAATTTTAATTGTATGTCTAAGGTTAGAACTAACTTTGACATGCTAGTTATAATTATTTAATTATTTGCATAAATTATATGTGATTAATTAAAAATTATGTGTATAAATTTATGATCATTATATATGCAAAATTAGATTAAATAATTTGCGCATTGTTATTATATTTATTTGCATTATTTATCAATTGATGCAAATGTTTAAGCTTTATTTAAGGTTAAAGTAATATGAGTGATCAATATGATTTTAATTAATTGGGAGTAGCCATAGCATTTCAAATTAATTAGGATTATATATTTAGTTTTAAGATTACATTAAATTGTTAATTGTAATTAATCATACGTTATATGATAAAATCTACCCACAAGAATTTTGTTATATTTGTATGATTAATTAGGATGAAATATCGAATTATATTTCTTAATCTACCTATAGGAATTAAGAAAAGAAACATAATTCAATAATTTTGTGATAAATTTATAGATAAATCTAATTGAGTAGAACTTTAGCCCATAGGTAAGTCTTATGTCACTATATTCATCTATTAAAAGCATGATTTACATTGGTAAAGCATGAATTATTATTGGTCTCAAATTATATATAACAAGCATATATTTTGAACTTGCAGTTACTCAGACTGTGAATATTTTGATATTAAGCGTGATATTCCCGAATTGAGAGGTGACAACTACAAGGTGTGGACGGAGAGAATTCTGCTTCATTTGGGCTGGATGGATATAGATTATGCTATTAGGAAGGATGAACCACTGAATATAACTGAAACCAACACCCCAGACGCTATTGCCCTTTATGGAAAATAGGAGAGATCTAATCGTCTCTTCGTAATGTTCATAAAGACTAAAATTTCTGCTGGCATTTGTAGTTCTGTTGAACAGCATAATAATGTCAGGGATCTATTGAAGGCCATTGATGTACAATTTGCTACATCTAATAAGGCCCTTATCAGCACCTTGATTATTCAGTTATCATGCTTAAAGCTCAGTGGCGTAAAGGGCGTACATGATCATATCATGCGTATGAGGGACATAGTGACTCAGCTGAAAGTCTTGGAGGTTACCATATCGGAATCTTTCCTGGCATATTACATTATGTGCACTTTACCCCAACAATGCAGTCCTTTCAAAATCTCTTATAACACACATAAGGATAAGTGGTTGATTAATGAACCGTTGACCATGTGTGTGCAAGAAAAGGAGAGGTTGTTGATGGAAGAGGGTGAAAGGGTGAATTTAACTGTTTTAAGAAAGAAGAGACAGGATGGTGTCAAAAATAAGGGAAAAGGCAAAATTTCTACTCAGTCCTAGAAAGAAACCATCAAAGTGTTTCTTTTACAAAAAGAAGGGATACATGAAGTAAGATAGTGCTAAATTTAAAAACTGGCTCGAAAAGAAAGGTACTCCAATTTCATTTGCTTGTTATGAATCTAATATGGTTAATGTTAATCATAACACATAGTGGATTGATTCTGGTTCTACAATCCATATTTCAAATACCTTGTAGGGTATGCAAAACCTAAGGAAGTCGTTGGGAAGTAAACAATACATCTATTCAGGAAACAAGATGGGTTCACATGTGGAAGCCATTGGCACTTGCAGTTTGGTTTGAAGTAGTGGCTTCATTTTGTGTTTAGAAAAGATCTTTTATGTTCCAAATTTCTCTAGAAATTTGATTTTTGTATCAAGACTTGTACCTTTTAGTTTTCCTTTAACTTTTCAGATTCTGGTTTCAGTTTATGTAATAGATCTGAAGTTATTGGTTATGGTACATTATCTGATGGTCTTTATTCTATTTAGTTACAAAATCTATAATTTGATGCATGTCATTGCTGGATTGAAACGGTGTGTTGTGAATGAAGAATCCTCTATATTATGGCATCGTAGATTAGGACACATCTACAATGAGAGAATTAAGAGATTAGTAAATGAAGGGTTACTTAGTACTTTGGATTTTGCAGAGTTTGAGACTTACGTGGATCACTTTAAGGGTAAGCAAACTAACAAGTCTAAAAGGGGTGCCAAGAGGAGTACAAACTTGTTAGAAATCATATATACAGATGTTTGTTGTCCACATATGGACGCAAATAGTCCGAAATAATTTATCACCTTCATAGACGATTATTCACTATATACGTATCTCTACTTAATTCGTTCTAAGGATGAAGCTTTGGATGCCTTTAAAATGTTTAAGGCTGAAGTGGAGAATCAATGTGAAAAAATGACTAAAATAGTGAGATCAGATAGAGGTGAAGAGTACTATGGTAGACACACTGAAAGTGGACAAGCGCCTGGTCCTTTTATGACGTTTCTTCAAGAACATGAGATTTTTGCCCAGTACACCATGCCTGGTTCTCCGGGTCAAAATGGTGTGGCAGAAAGAAGAAACCGAACCTTAATAGGCATGGTGAGAAGTATGAGGAGTAGCATAAAACTTCCTCAATTCCTGTGGATTAAACCTTTAAAGATGACTTTATATATATTAAACCGAGTTCCAACCAAGGCTATCTCAAGGACACCTCTTGAGTTATTTAAGGGTTGGAAACCGAGTTTGAGGAATATACGTGTTTGGGGATGCCCTTCTGAATTGAGAATCTACAACCCACAAGAGAAGAAGCTAGACCCAAAAATTCATTAGTGGCTATTTCATTGGATATGTTGAAAGATCTAAGGTGTATAGATTCTATTGTTCATCTCACAGTACTAGAATTATGGAATTAAGAAATGCAAATTTTCTTGATACTGACTTGATCAGTGGGAGTGGTCAATTTCAAGACATAGTTTTTGAAAAGGGCCATTATGAAGCTTAACCCTCTGGTTCAAGTGATAGATTAATTGTCATTCACACCCTTCAAGTTGAAACGAGTACTAGACAACTAGTTACTAAAGTTCCGTAAGTTATTAGTACCAATCTAGGAGATCAAGTTGTAACGAGGAATAACTAGAAATTGTTGAGCAACCAGTTGAACAACAGGTTGAGCAACAAGTTCTTCGAGAGGATAATGATACGATATTGAAGAGATCTACTAGAGTTAGAAGATCAACAATAACTAATGTTTATATAGTGTATCTTCCAGAGTCAGATTACAACATTGGAGCCAAAAATGATCCTAAAACATTTTCACAGGCCATTAGTTTTAAAGAATCGGACCTGTGGTATAATGCTATGAAAGACGAGATAGATTCTATAACATCTAACTATGTCTGGGGATCTTATTGAATTACTTAATGGTGTAAAAGCCATTGGATGTAAATGGGTATTTAAGACAAAGAAAGAATCACGAGGCAACATTCAGAGACATAAGGTAAGACTTGTTGCCAAAGGGTTCACTCAGAGGGAAGGAATCGACTACACGGAGACATTTTCTCCTGTATCTAAGAAAGATTCTCTTTGTGTAATCATAGCATTGGTAGCTCATTTTAATTTTGAGTTACATCAAAATGGATGTGAAAACAACGTTCCTCAATGGTGAACTAGAGGAAGAGATTTATATGAAATAACCTGAAGGATTCTCCTCTAGTGATGGTAAGCACTTAGTTTGCAAGCTTAATAGATCCATATATAGATCAAAACAAGCCTCCTAGCAGTGGTAGTTAAAATTCCATAAGGTTATCACTTCACTCGATTTTGAAGAGAATATAATGGACCAATGTTTATACCAGAAGGTCAATAGGAGTAAAACTTGTTTTCTTGTGCTATACGTGGATGACATTTTACTTACGACTAATGATAAGGGTTTGTTATATGAAGTGAAACAATTCTCTCAAAGAATTTTGGTATGAAAGATATAGGTGAGGCATCTTATGTTATTGGCATCAAGATCCATAGAGAAAGATCTCGAGACATTTTGGGTTTGTCTCAAGAGACCTATATCAACAAAGTTTTAGAGAGATTTTAGATGAAATATTGGGCACCAAATGTACCACCTATAATGAAGGGTGATAGATTCAGTTTGAATTAATGCCTGAAGAATGATTTTGAATGGGAACACATGGAGAACATTCCATATACTTCAGTTGTTAGAAGCCTTATGTATGCTCAAGTTTGCACCAGACCTAACATCGCATATGTTGTTGGAATGTGAGGTAAATATTAGAGTAATCCAGGTGTTGACCATTAGAAAGCTGCAAAGAAGGTTATGAGATATCTTCAGGGTACAAAAGACTGTATGCTTATGTACAGGAGAACTGAGAACTTAGAAGTAGTTGGATATTTCGATTAAAACTTTGCTGGTTGCATTGATTCAAAGAAATCAACGTCTGGTTATATTTTCATACTAGTTGGTGAAGCTATATCTTAGAGAAATACGAAGCAGACCCCGATTGCTATTTCCACTATAGAGGCTAAGTTCATATTACGTTTTGAGAACACCTCACATGGTGTATGGCTGAAAAGTTTTATATCTGAGTTTAGGGTTGTTGACTCAATTTCTAAGCTATTAAGGTTGTACTGCAATAACTCATCTTCCATCTTTATGGCTAAAAATAATAAGAGTAGAAGTTGAAGTAAGCATATCGACATTATGTATTTAGCCATAAGAGAACGTGCTAAGGAAAAGAAAGTTGTCATAGAGCACATTAGCACTAATTTGATTATTATGGATCCTTTAACTAAAGGCATGCCACCTAAGTAGTTTAAGGATCACGTAGTGCGAATGGGACTTGATTCCATAATGTGATTTTTGTACATTCGTTGCTTCAGTGGAACTCTTATTAATTTGATATTTTCTCACATAGTTATGTGCACACATATATATGATTGTTTTGAGAAATATCATCTAATTTGGATCAAAAATAAACATATGTTTATTCATTAAGTTTAAAGGCTACTAATGAGAAATTTTGTATATGTAATACATGGAAGATAATACTCACTATAAAAGGACCTATCACCATGATTAAAATATTTGGTTTCTTCTAACATTTGGTGTTAGGTTAAATGGACCAAGTGGAAGAATGTAAGATTTTCTCGAAATCTTCCTACTAATCCTACTGTTTAGAATATGATCCATTTAATGTTTAACCCATTAAACACACAAACGTAAACGTAAACGCCCATACTTCATTAATTTCATCTTCTGTGATGGGTAGAAGTGATGAAGTGATTTATATTTTTTTGGGTCCCTATCCTCTTTTTCACGTAACAAATACAAGACACCATTGCATTATGGAAATCAAAGGCTAGAAGATTCAAAATTTCAGAGAGCTGGACATCATCGGAGCAATGGCTGGAGGTATTTTCTGTTATGCTTTCGTTGCTAAATATGGTGAATAATATACATGTATCTTGTTTACACGTAAATGATCGTGTGTTTTGAGATGTATGCTTGAGTCTTTGATTTACAATCAAAACATAAATGGATGTTTATTTCTCTTTACCTTATTCATTGAATATTTTGAGTACATATAAATGCAAGACGATAACCGTCCCTTTTAGAAACGTACTCCTTGATGATGAAGTTCTGACTGATTCTTTTTAAAAAAAAAATCAAAGGTAATATATTCTAATACTGTAAGCTTATGTACAGTCCTATTATAAGGATAATGACAAAAAGACTACAATCACGTCTCACTAACTAATAACAATCAACCAATAAAAACATGAACCCATCTAAATTAACCAATGCGTTCTAAGTTCTTGTCTAATGGCTTCTTGCATCCCTTTGCACTTCCTTATATAAATGGCAATTCCACTCCCTCAAAATGTGATATAACACCATCTGGAATGATGTCCAGATGAGAAGCCCATCAATCATCCCAGGTCTGGAGTACCACATAACATCATTCAACACCTCATTCCAATTATAAGAAACAAAAGGAACCCTTATCATATGCAAAATTATGCTCCAAACCACTTTGGTATAAGCATATTGAAAAAACAAATGATTTATGCTCTCATGATCACGCTAACACATAACACAAATGGGATCATAGCTCCCAAACAATGGTCCTTAGTTCACTGTCTATTTTTAATAGCTAACCACACAAAAATAGCAGATTTAGGGCTTAGTACCTGTTTCCATACCATATTAGCCTATGGTACAGCTCCCTGCAATCTCCCAGTACTATAGGCTGATTTGGTCGAAAATTCCCCATTACTACTTGCCACCCAAATCATCTTGTCTGACTGGTTTCGAAGTTACACACCACTTACATAATGTTCAAGTACGTGGCCAAATCTACATGTACTTAAACGTGCTCTCTCCTGAAATATACATTTCACTGTATCTTCCTTAGGTATTCAGTTCCTAAAAGCTAATAAATTAGGCCGCAACCATAATGGGCTGAATGCATTCCAATTATCGAACCCAAAACCAAGTCGCCTTGCCATTCCTGACCCTAGTTTTAATCAAAGGATAAATCATGTCTCAGAGAATCAATAAACTTTTAAAAAACTAGGAATGCTCATACCTCGATTGTAGTTGCCAAAAATTGTGCCCATTAAGTCGATAATTTTGTACCCACTAGACCCACAATGCTTCTTTATCCACAAATAGTCTCCATATTCACTTTATGAGTAACACCCTTTACATTTGAGTGATCGAAAGAACACCCAACCCCTTGATTTTTCAGCATCACCACCTCACTCCAATTAACTTTTGCTACCGTGCACTTTTCATGCTTTCCAGTCCATAGGAAGGATTTTAAGATCCTATCCATCTCCTTGATAACTCTCTTAGGCATCACCATATGTGTAGCCCAATGAACATGCATGTTGTTCAATACTGAAACAATGAGAGTAACTGTGGCAGCTAATGATAGGAACCGATTTTGTCAAACACTAATTCGACCTTTCAGTTTCTCCAATAATGGTAGAAAATCAAAATATTTAGGCTTACCCGCCCCCAGATACCTGAACGGTGCTTCCCGAAAAGGCAACCCCACCAAACTAAAAAGCCTATCCAGATTTCGAACATCAGAAGACACAAAAATCCCACTCTTCTGTATATTCACCTTCATTCCTGACCACCCAGAGAAAGTATTCATCAAGCTCATCATCATCAATAGCTTATAAAGTTCGGCCTTACACAACAATATCACATCATTCGCATACAACAAGTGAGTCAGTTTCATTTCTCTACATTTATAATGATACTTGAATAGCCCTTTACAGTCCACCATTTTAGTAATTAATCGAGATAGACCCTTTATAGCCAATGTAAATAAGTAAGGGGATAGGGGGTCCCCTTGCCTAATTCCTCGAAGGATAGAAATGGTTTCGTAGGCATACCATTTATTAAAACACTCATAGATGGGGTTTGAACACATGGAAGAATCCAATGACAAAACCGTAAGGGCAATCCAATTCCTTCCAAACAGTTCTTCAGATGTCCCCAACCATTCATATCATAAGCTTTATATAGATCAATCTTTAAAGCACAACTGCTTATCTTCTTACCTAAATAATATTCTCCCAACAAGTCTTGCAATAGCAAAATGTTGTCCCCAATGCTCCTCAAAGGAAGAAAAGCCCCTTATGCTTTACTCACCACATAAGCCAATACACCTTTCATTCTTTTAGTCAAAAGAGAAGCTATTATTTTATACACGATGGTGCAACATGAAATTGAATGATAATCTGTAATCAATTGTAGTTGCTCCCTTTTTGGTGTCAGACATAAATAAGTATGATTGATCTCCTTCAGTAGCTTACCAGAGGAGAAAAATTCTAGCACCGCTTCCGTTAAGAGTTATCCTGTGATATTCCATGTTTCCTGAAAGAAACCAACTGAATAACCATCGGGCCTGGGAGCTTTGGTACCATTTAATCGAAACAAGGCCTCCTTCACTTGTGGTACTGAAAAGGGAGCCTCTAACATCACCAATCTTTCATGACTAGGTGAAAACGCCAAAACATCTCGAACCCTAAAGCCAGCCCCTACACATTCGACTTTCCCCTTGAGAGTGAGAAAAAAATCACTGATATGCCCAGTAATTTCCAACTTACCACTTATCACATTTCCCTGTTTATCTTTCAATTACAAAATGGTATTGGTATTTTTCCTAGCTAGAATGGAGGCCTGAAAAAAATTGGAATTAATGTCACCTTCCTTAATATAATTTTCTCTTGCCTTCTGTTTTAGGATCGAATCATGCAGTTTCAAAGCTTTCTGGTATTGTCTCATCCGATCCACCTCGATCACTCTTAAGCTCTCATTAAGGGGGTCCCTATAACATCCCTTCTAGATCTCTGCCAACTTACTACTCAGTTCTTGAATATTCCAGATTCGATGCTTACTAAACTCCTTAATCACTCTTTTAGTAACCTTCAATTTCTGCATTAATTGAAAGGCCTTGAAACCTTGTACCTCAAACCTCCAAACATGTGATAAAACCTCTATAAAACCTTCTACCTGAAGTAATTCATTAAAAAAACTGAAAGGAGCGTCGATCCTATACTCATCACTCATTTGTTGTATTAGAATAGGTGTATGGTCAGAAAATTCTAGTTCCCCAAACATAGCTGAAGCAAGAGGGAAGGAACTAAGCCATTGTTGATTAACCAGTGCCAGGTTAAGTTTCTTCCTGATAAACATATGCCCTTTCTGCTTGTTTTCCCAGGTGAACCATCGGTCAAAACCTCTGAGATCCATAAGTCGGTGCTACAAAAGAGTTGATTTAGTTCAGCCCCTAATCCTTCATGAAATGGCACCCCACCCTCTACTTCAGCAGAATTAAGACAACAATTGAAATTTTCGAACACTATCCACGGCCCTTGCATCCCTTCATGAAACTCTAATAACGCCTCCCACAGCTGTACACGTTGGAAAGCAAAATTTGACGCATAAATTAAAGTAACCACAAATTGAAACTTCCCAATTAATCGACACTGCAATTGCATAAATGTAAGATCCCATTTCCTATGGGAAGGTTAAAATAGTAAATAGGAGTGTTCAGTGAGAGGCAAGAGATGCATTTTTATGATTATGCATAATATGATATGCTCGTATAAGTGAATAGTGAACTATTCTGCACGTAAAATTAAATATACATGCATTCACGAATAATTATGGGTAAAATTGGATTGAATTGTGACTTTTGGAAAATTGTGAATTTAGAGAATTATGAATGTTTCTATATTGAAAATATTATTGATTAGTAGAATTGTGATATTTATGAATTTTTGGTGAACTTAGGATTTATTTTGAAATTTATAGAGTATTATGGGAAATAGGAAAAAGAAGAATAGAAATCAAATGAAGATTTGGAGATAGTTAGATTGTAAAGATGAGAGTTGAAGGGAGTTAGTTCAAAAGAAACTAAGTCAAACTTACACCTTAGGAAGATGACAAGTGTAAAGTTTCTTTTATTATGTGTCAGAAGTTTGAGTAATTCGAGAGTTAAAAAGGAGTTGGTACTTTTCCTATGTTCTTTCCTTGTTATCATAGTCTCCAAATTTCTTCTCATACACAGATTTTTCCATCAAACTCCTTCCGAGAGCTAACTCTGATTCTTCATATCCCTCATCATTTCCCTTACTCCTAAAGTGTTTCTTCTGCCTTAAAAAAGACCAGAAGTTGGTTAGTGTTCACAGAGGAATACGTGATTTTTCTTGCAATTAAGGCTTCGGGGATAGTTGAAGATCTTGGAGTTTTTCAACAAGAAGGTAGTTAATAAATTCTTTAGATTGGAAATTTCGAAATAAATTTGATGAGTTACTGTCATCAGCATGAACATGGCATTTTTGTATAATTGTATTCTTGAACACTGTGTTAAAGGGATGAAAATTTGGAGATATGGTGTTATTTAGGTTTTGATGGATTATTAGTGATCGGGTGTTGTGAGATGGTTCTTGGAGTTGAAATAGAAATAAAATGATGTATAAGATTAGTGTAGAGAGTTAGATATGGAAAGGTGATATGCTCTGTTTCTTCTTTGAGCATGTATGAATACTTAGGTGTTTATATGAGAGTTGATGAAGACTTAGAGATGTCCAGGAGCATAGACGTATCGTCTGTATTCTATCGTCTATGTTTTATCATCTGTGGTTGACTATTTTATCGTCTGTGTTGACCACTTGCGCTTGTGATTTATCGTCTGTGGTTGACTATTTTATCGTCTGTGTTGACCACTTTGCATCTGTGTTTTATCGTCTGTGGTTCACTATTTTATCGTCTGTGTTGACCACTTTGCGTCTATGTTTTATCGTCTGTGGTTAACTATTTTATCGTCTGTGTTGACCACTTATCGTCTGTCTCTCTTCACTTTACCTGCCTTTCATTGTGCTTTGTCTGCCTTTCATTGTGCTCCGTCTACCTTGTGTTTCGTCTGCTTTTTGGAATCGTCTATTCTCCGCTTTGTCTATCTTTTGGTGTTGCGTCTGTCTTTTGGCGCTTCTCTGTGTTTGACTTTGCTATCGTCTGTGTTTGTCCTCCTATGGTCTGTGTTCCGCATCGTCTATGTTTGACTTCTTATCGTCTGTGTTTGACCTCTTATCGTCTGTGCTTGGCCTTTCGTCTATGTTTTTCTATCGTCTATCTTTTGAATTTCATTTGTTTTGAGATTCCGTCTGCCTGTAGACAATTTGTCTGTCTTTTGTTTCCGTCTGTCTTTAGCCATCGTCTGTGTCTTGAAAATTCATCTACTTCTACTTTGTCTACCTTTTGCTTATAAGACCAAATTATATCTATTGCACTCTTTGATTTAACGTTAACAGTAGACTCAAAAGTCAGAGTTTTGAGAGAAATCTAAAATGGCTCATTAGGTTATGGAATTGGATTCAAATGGTTTGTTGAGGTATCAACCCTATGAACAATGCTAGTTAAGTGAGGTTCGATATTCGATTGTGGTTATGATAACCTTTATGGAAGAATACCCAGGATAGTCATGAACATGCATTGTACATAATTCATTCCATATATGTGCATTATTGAACACGCATAATTGTGCGGATTGTAATATATGTATGTATTATTCTGTTATAGAGGAACAGTTGGAGCGTCAACTTCCAACGTTACCGGAACTTCCAAGCATTAGCTTGGGGAGTAACTTATGAGTAACCTAAATGGTCTCACTTAATTTCTGGTTGTTTAAATTCTGTTTAAATTGATTGAATGAATGTGGCTTGAATGTTGATTCCGAACATGGAGGTCCGATGATTCTGATATTGGATTGAGATATTGAAGAGCTACTTGAATGTAAATCAGTTGAAATAAATGTGCATTTGATATGAAATTGTCTTTTGATTCTCAACGATAGTTCAATTCCGGACTTAGGTCCGATGACTATGAAATTTTGTCTGATCATTCATATAAGATTGTGATATATAAGATATTCAGAAATTGCTACATTTCATAGAATGCATACCCAGATAAAGGCGTTGTGACTTGAGTTACCATTATGAAGCGCTTCCACGTAGAGCTATGCTCTGTGATTTTTTTGATTTAGCACGTAGAGCTATGCTCCGTGATTATGTCTGATTGAGCCCTATGAGCTAATATCTATATAAGTCTGTGAGAGGCACTCGGTCACTATAATAAGAAAGAAAGTGAGTCTTATGTGTGTTGCTGATGCATGATATGAATAATTATAAGTGTTAAATGTACAATGTGACATGATTGAGTAAGTGTATGTGATCCAATATGATTATATGTTATGTGAAATAATGTGATGCATGAATTGAGTGAACCATCGATGATGGTTACCTCATTGAGTTCGTAAAACTCACCAAAATTGCAATGTTGTCTTTTCAGGACCGAGAGACAACTTTAGCTATTGAGAGGCTCTACCAGCCGTGTAATTTGTGTTTTGACAAAAGGAGTCATGTCTTAAAGGTCGGTCAGCTGGGACTTTTGGACGGATTAGATAGATTTGTATATTTTCCTCATTCATGTAGTACTTTTGTACTAGGTGTAATAATGTACATATGGAAATTGTTGAAAGATACAATGTAGACTTTCGATTTTATGAAATGAAATGAACAAAAAGTTGTCTTTAAAATATTGTGGTTTTCTTATGATGCTTTATAAGTGAGTAACGATATAATGCCATGTGAAGTTTATGTAGTGTTCGAAAGTAGCTCACCCTTATCGTAGGATATGTACCGGAATGACCTCCAGGCGTCCCGGTGTGTACCCTACGGTAAGAAATTGCTACAACAAATTGATCCCCCCATCTTGAGCACTTGCACATCCACTTTATCCAAATTATCCCAACATAATATCCCACCATTGTAGTGGTGGTTGTGATTTGAAAGGTGACTCCATTTAGTCCCCAAAAAAGCTATGCCTTTTGGATCAATATTGGCTTTTATTTTTGTTTCGCGAAGTCCTACCAAAACCGGTTGTTTCTCTGTAACTACCTGTTGCACCATCCCCTTTTATGGGGATCATTAAGACCCCTCGTATTCCAAACTAATAACGACATTTTTATATAAAAAAAGACACTCAGGGGACATTACCCCTTTGTGCTTTTTTTCCTTACCTTTTTTCCTTCCCACACTCTTTTTCCCTAATCCACCCAAAACTTGACTTGACTCCCCCACCTCATGATCCAATACTACATCTTTCACATAACTAATGCTACATGCGGTATCTTCAATTTCCACCCTATCCTTCGACTTCTCTTCTACAGTCAATTCATTGGCCTTCTTATTGAGTTTTAACATCTCCTTAGCAAGCACCATTACACTCATGTCTTGCATTGGAAGGCAAGAGGACTTCCCCTCTGCACCACTATTAATATCCGACACTCTTCCACTCTGCACTGCCTCTACTGGATGCTCACTCAATCTATATGCAGGTTGCAGTTACCTTCCCAATGACAGCTCATTCTGCCTAAGTCGACCATCCTGCCCCAGCTTCCCCTGAGTTGGACCATTGGGGTCCTCACTACGTGGATCAACCATAGTAACCATAACAGAATTTGTATACACTTCATTTTGACCCATTGTATCCCCACACACCGAATCTACCACATTTCCTTCATTCCCATGCACCTCCTTCGTCAGCCCTTATTTTGTAAGCCTACCCGACTCCTCATGATTAGTTAATTCATTCACTACATCCTCAAGGCTACTAGATTAGATGATTATGTCTATTGCTACCCACTTCTTATTGGCATGATCCGGTTTCTAAGGATAGGTGACTGAAACTGTAGCTTTTACTAGTTCCCCTATCTCTCCAAATCAAAAAATAGACAATGAATCAGGCAATACCGCATCCTTCGGCACTTCAATACACATCTTCGCATACCCTTTTCTATCCATTGTCGTTGTCTGAGAATCCATACAAATGGGTTTTCCCAAAACACTAGCCACAAGACTCAACCCCTCCACCATCTAATACTCTATTGGCAGACCATGAAATTATACCTACAATGGTATCGCCTCTATTAATCCACTATCTAAACTCGTCCTTGGTTTCCATTGTCTGAGGAATAAGGGCTGGTCACCTATGTGCCATGGCCCTTGTTCTAGTATCTTACAAATACTTGAATGTTTAGAGAACTTGAACAGGAACAACACATCCTACATTAGCATAACTTTTTTAGGCCTCTCTTACTCCATCTGGCCTTTGCCTAAGCATTAACAGCTGGGAATGCTATGCATTTGGACCAAAAAATCCCATCAAGGCATGGGACCAAGCTCGTGCTCCAGCTTGTAACAACTCCAGAGGAGGAGACACAACCCTATTTTGCAACACATTCGAGTAATAGGTGAGCTTACCTTTGTTATGCTAAACTCCGACCTTGTTTCTCCAGGCACCACCGTCCACAACCTTCTTTAACTGAACATGTCCAGCAGCATTCATCCCTTCCAAACTGACTACTTATTTGCTGGTGACCTGAGCTCAAGTGAGAGGAGGAAAATCCGCTTGAGACAGAATCAGGTCGGCCATAGTACCGGTGAGTTATCGACCAGATCTGCCCCTTGGAAAGGACACTCGGCATCTTCAGATGTTCACTGCAATACGTGTGGTGTAAGGGTAGGAATTGAGGGCATATAGGTAAAATGGAAGGGAGGTGGGAAAATAAAGTAAGAGAGAAGTCGGAGCATGAAAAGGAAGAGAATGGCATATTTTGGTAAGAAAATGGTGCATTCTGAATGATTCTTGTTTGGATGTAAGTTTCTTGTTTAACAGTCTTTTTCAACACTCTAACCAGCATTATCGATGCTACTAAATAAAGAAGCTAAAGAAATCACAAGGAACACAGAAGAGGAAAGTGTTATATTTCATGCATATTTATAATATCATTACTAGATTCAAAGAGTCTGGATTTTGAGGCTGAAGACAGCACAGAAGAGGAAAGTGCTAGTTCTGCAGAAATTATTGCAGAATTAATAACACACGTACATGGTATACACCAATTTATCACTTCTCACAGGGATTTCTTGTTTCATATACAACAAGGGAACTTCCACTATATCAGTTTAAAGAAGTTTTTCCTATTCTTTTAGATTGTTAAACAAGTGCAAATTCTGCAGTTCAATGGTCTAACCAGGAGGAAAAAGTATCACCAGTTAGCAGGAAGCAGAAAACATTTGAGTCCCTTAAGAAAAGTTCTCTCTCCCATAGATACGAATAAAAATGTAGCACCTCTCCAAGAAGAGTTAGTTATGGATCATAAGTATCCTTTTGTGCTCAAGACTCCAATAGTACAAGTTTTGGAAACCTGTCAGAATGACAGGTCCTCAACAACAGGCACTCCTTTGAACAAATTTAATATAATAAGCATTAGTTTTTAAAGGTAAGTAAGAGGATGAGAATCTATAATGATCTATAGGAGATTGATTACATAGGCTTGATTATAGGAGCTTGATTATAGGAGATTGATTACGTATGCTTGATTATAGGAGCTTGATTAATTACGATTGATTTGTTTCTATACTTATGTACATCGGTTGTAACATTGACGATTCACTCTGTAATCTATTTATACCATGTGATAGTACAAGAAGAATTATCCTGGAAAGTGATCTCGTTTCTGTATGGTATCAGAGCCCTCGATCCCTAATTTTTCTTCTTTCTTCCGTCGTTATCATCAATCATGACTACTTCGTCACCCTCATCTCCAGTCCATTCATCGGCTATCCTCCCAAATCAGGCTGAACCTGATCGTCCATTTATTCTAATCAATTCATCCAACACTGTCAAGCTCCATCTCAATAACTACATGGCATGGAAGCTTCAAATGCAGGCTCTTCTTCGCGGCCACAAATCTATTTGGGTATGTCGACAGATCCATTCCCACACCACCACAGTTTGTTCGTGTCAATAATCAGGAACAAGCGAATCCTCGGTTCTCTAAATGGTTTCAACAGGATCAACTGATCCTGGCTATTATTGTTGGTTCATTACACCATACGGTGACTCCGGTTACTCATAGCGCCATTTCATCACGTGAGGCCTGGGATATTCTCGCTACCACGTTCGCTAATGCTTCTAGGGGTCACATTAAATAGCTACGTGACTCTCTCAACCGCTCAACCAAAGGTTCCAAATCGATCAATGAATACATGACATTGATTTGCACCAAAGCCGATGAGTTAAACCCGTTGGGACATCCTCTCGGACAAGAAGACATCACTGATATTGTCCTCGACGGTGTTGATGATGCTTACCGCTCTATCATTAACGCGGTGAATGCTCGTAAGAGTCTGATTACATTCGTTAAACTTCACGAGAAACTTCTCAACAAAGAGCTCTCTATTCAACAGTCCGCTTTCGCCGTCGCATCGTCTGTACCAATCTCTGCCAATCCAGCCGGTGTTCAGAATAAATTCAAACATTGGTGTCCATCCTCCTCTTTCACCAGTCAACCCACACAACCTCAAACCTGACAACCTCGACCCTATCTTAGAACATATCAATTATGTGGAGTTCAAGGCCATTCTGCATGCAGATGCACTCAATTCTGTGTTGTTCGAGACCAGTTCTCTACTCCGCAGTACTTCTCTACCCCTTGTCCTCAACAACAATACCGTAACCCCCTCCTCGTTCTCAAACTCCATGGCAACCCCATGCTACTACACCGCTGCTGGCAATGCAACACCCACGCCCTCTTGGCTTCTCGACAGTGGTACGTCGCACCATATCACATCTGACCTTGACTCCCTCTCGCTCCATACACCATACACTGCTCAAGACGACGTCATGATCGACGACGAAACTACTCTTCCTATCACCCATTCGGGTTCTATCTCTTTGCCCTCTACTAATTCCTCTTTAATACTTAATAATTTACTTTGCGTACCTTCTATGCACAAAAACTTGATTTCCGTTTCTAAACTATGTGAATCTCATCAAGTCTCTGTTGAATTCACTCCTTATGGCTTTCAGGTGAAGGACTTGGCGACGAGGGATTCCATAATGACAGGGCGAGCCAATCACGGGGTGTATGAGTGGCCGGTGAGCAATCCTTCCAATCCATCTTCTCCAATTGTTTTCATTTCGTGCGTCAAGACTTCTATTGATGAATGGCACAATCGGTTGGGTCACCCATCCGCCCCCATTTATCGTCATATTCTGTCTAAAAATAATTTGCCTGTTTCAACTTACTCTTCCAAGTTTCATTGCAATTCTTGCCTTTGCAATAAGAGCCATCGGCTCCCCTTCCATGAATCATCAATAAAATCCGTTGCTCCACTTGATATTATCTTTAGCGATGCGTGGTCGTCACCCGTTGAATCATGTGATAATCATCAATACTACGTGATCTTTGTGGATCACTTCACTAAATACATATGGTTCTTTCCTCTAATCCATAAAGCTCATGTTGCTGATGTTTTCAAACGGTTTAAAACTCTTGTTGAATTAAAATTCAACTCCAAAATCAAGACTTTTATCCCAACAATGGTGGCGAATTCACTGTTCTCACTCCTTACCTTACCGATCATGGCATATCGCACCTCACTACACCACCTTACACACCGGAGCACAACGGATACTCCAAACGGAGTCACCGACATATCGTCGAAACCGGTCTCACCTTTCTTCATCATGCGTTGGTTCCTCTCTCGCATTTGCATTACGCCTTTGCTACCGCCGTCTACTTGATAAATAGGCTTCCCACTCCCGATCTCTCCATGTTATCATCATATCACAAATTATTTCACACATCTCCAAATTATGAAAAATTACGTACGTTCAGATGCCTTTGTTATCCGTGGCTCCGACCGTACTCCAAACACAAGCTCAACTCTCGTTCAATCCCTTGTGCATTTCTTGGTTACTCGCTTACACAAAGCACATACCTTTGCCTCGACCTTTCCTACAAATGCCTATACGTGTCTCGCCACGTTCGCTTCGTCGAACATATTTTCCGGTTTGCTACTTCAGTTTAGTCTCACCAGTTCGCACATCGTCTCACTTCCTCATACTCCTCCAGCCCTCGTCCTTCTCTTCCTCTCGTCACATTTGTTCCCTCAGTCTCGCCCGCGCCACATGCTATGCCCATGCCTGCCCCAACGCCTGCTCCAACTCCTGCAGCCCCGTTGCCATCTCCCTCGCCATCACCTGCCTCCTCCTCCGAGTCCTCACCAGCCACATCCCCATCAGATTCCAACTCACCTTTCCAACCTCATCACAACCCAAGTCCACCTCCACCACGTCACTCCATGGTAACCCGATCCCAACACAACATTCACAAACCCATCCGTAAACTAAATCTCTCCACCCAAATGGTCCCAGCTTCTAAAATAGAACCAAAAACCATGACCCAAGCCCTCCGAGACAATCGTTGGCAGAAAGCGATGGCTAAAGAATACGAAGCTCTTGTTAAAAATGGAACATGGGAGCTTGTTCACCCCTCGGCTACTTCTAATTTAGTTGGTTGTAAATGAATATTCCGTATTAAACGCAATGCTGACGGTTCCATTGACAGGTACAAGGTGTGTCTTGTCGCCAAAGGATTTCATCAACGACCAGGCGTTGACTTTCACGACACCTTTAGCCCTATCATTAAGCCATCAACTATTCGAGTGGTGCTCACGATTGCAGTCAGCTGAGGTTGGGTGTTGCGTCAACTTGACGTCAATAACACTTTTTTGCAGGGACAGTTGTCCGAAGCTGTTTACATGGTTTAACCCCCCGGCTTTGTTGACAAAGATCTTCCCCAGTATGTATGTAAGCTCCATAAAGCTCTGTATGGCCTCAAACAGGCGCCCCGCGCATGGTATCATGAATTGCGCCGATTTCTACTTCTTCAAGGCTTCAAAAACTCCTTGACCAACTCCTCATTATTTATCTTTAATTCGGCTGGAATTTTGATTTATGTACTGGTCTACATCAATGATATCTTGGTTACAGGTCCTGAACAAAAGGTGGTGTCGAACTTCATTGAATTGTTGGTAGCCCGGTTTTCATTAAAGGACTTAGGTCCTCTTAACTATTTCCTAGGTATTGAGTGTATTAATTCTCCACATGGCCTTATGTTGTCGTAGCGAAAATTTGTTCATGACCTCTTGCATCGTATGGACATGGCGGCATCAAATCCAGTCACTACACCTCTCACTCCGAACCACAACCTGCACCTTGATTCCGGCACCTCATTGACGAATACGAGTGAATATCTTTCCATTCTTGGAGGATTGCAATACCTCACATTGACGCGACCAGATGTCGCATTTGCGGCCAACAAATTATCTCACTTTATGCATCGACCAACATCACTGCATCTACAAGCCATCAAGCGCTTATTGCGCTACCTCCGAGGCACTTCAGATTTTGGGTTATTAATTCGGCGTGATAGTCCCATTATTCTTCAGGCATTTTCCGACGCCGACTGGGCGGGAAACAAAGACAATTATTCATCGACTAGTGGTCACATTATTTTTTTGGGCAAGACACCAATTTGTTGGAGCTCCAAAAAGCAGCGCACCATTGTGCGGTCTTCCACAGAAGCTGAATATCGTGCCGTCGCATCTACATCAGTAGAAGTACGGTCGATATGCTCATTACTATCCGAGTTAGGCATTTTCCTACCTCGGGCACCCATCATTTTTTGTGACAACATTGACGCCACGCATTTATGCTCTAATCCAGTTTTTCACTCACGCATGAAACAGATAGCTCTTGATTTTCATTTTGTGCGTGAACAGGTTCAGAGTGGAGCCCTCCGTGTCAGTCATGTCTCATCTGCTGACCAACTAGCTGACACCTTCACTAAGGCTCTTCCCAGACAGTAATTCTTGCGATGTCGAGACAAGATTGGAGTCTCTCATAGAACCTCCATCTTGCGGGGGCATATAGGAGATTGATTACATAGGCTTGATTATAGGAGCTTGATTATAGGAGATTGATTACGTATGCTTGATTATAGGAGCTTGATTAATTATGATTGATTTGTTTCTATACTTATGTACATCGGTTGTAACATTGACGGTTCACTCTGTAATCTATTTATACCATGTGATAATACAAGAAGAATTATCCTGGAAAGTGATCTTGTTTCTATATGATCTGTATATTTCCTTGTGAAATGTTGTGATGATCTTTACCAACTTCATGTGTAGAGCTCCCTTATGCAAGGATATTTCGACTTCTTAAATTGAGCCAATAGGTAAGTTTTGTCCTAAGAAGCATGGAGACGGACATGGAGACGTGACACGACACGAACATAGACACGGGGACACACCAACTTCTAAAATTTGGTGGACACGGACACGGCATATATGTATATGTATATATTATAAAATTTAGAATTAAGAAAAAATTCAGAATTCATAATCTGATATATATTGATTGATGTGTTTCAAGA
>JAOSBN010147877.1:0-24556 GCA_027563595.1 Erythroxylum suave | reverse complement strand
ATTTCTTCAAGAAATCCTTGGGAAACTGATAAATGACCCAACTTTTGCGATGCCCTTTTGGAACTGGGATGCACTTGTTGGCTGCAAATGCCAGCGGTCTATACTCTTTCTGGGTTGCCGCTCTACGACACATCGAAACAAGAATCACTTACCACCGACTTTGCTTGATCTTGACTACAGTTTAGAGAAGACCCCACTAACGGAGAAGATATGGGCCATTTCTACTCAACCGGTAGAGATCTTGTGTTCTGCGCTCATCACTCTGACGATGATCGAATGTGGAACGTATAGAAAAGAGACAAAGACACACAAGAAAACCGTTGTCAAATATTAGGGAAACGTATTTTTTTCGTTTCCGTATATTGGTTATAGTTTTTTTATTTTTAAAAATAGCACAACGCAACAACGAGGAACCAAACGTGTTTTAAGAGAGTTTTATTTTTTATAAAAATCACAACAAGAAACGGGAGAAAAAACAAAAACAAACACCCCCTTAATACTCATACTTACTTGTTTTAGCCTCAAAATCTTCAAGCTCTTCAAGAATTTCCAAAACCCTAGCTTCTTCTTCTTCTTTTCTCCACTTCTCTCTTTCTCTCTTCTTTCACTCTCAATTTTGCTTCTCTAAAATGTAAGACAACAATTAATTCTTCCCCTTTTATACCCTTAATGAGTGAGCAAAGTCCACTTATGCCCTTCCATGTAATACCTTAGCCTTTTAACCATTAGTGATCTTCCAAAAATGCCATTATGCACGTTACAACATTAACATTTTAATTCCATCAATCCATGAAATAAATCCTTCTAAACATGACATAATAATTAAACTCCAATTAAAATTGATTTATCTAACAACACCATAAAATTTATTCAAATCATGCTTACTAAAATAATAAAAAAATTCGGGACCCAACATCCCTATTTTTATATTGAAGCTTAGTAATCATATTTCTATTTCTTCTAACTATGATAAATGAGTGGAAGAATTTTTTGTTGGGATCCCCATCTCTTACCCAATCAATCCTTGATTTCTTTTTTAAAATAGAATTGTGTAAGGATAAAGCCTCCTTGTACTACTTCAATCTCTAATTCTCGAATATTCTCTTAGCATTTTTATAAGGATATTTACAACATTTCCCTTGTACAAGCTGCGTATTGTTTTTGTCTTTAGAAACTACTTTATTCTCTTCTTTAACAAACTCCTTAATAGTAGCCTTGAGAAGTTCAAGTTTCTTCATAAGCTGAAATGCTTTGTAGCCTGTCACTTTCAAATTCCATTTAACAAGAAGTAATTCCTAGAAGCCTGGTCTTTGTGCTAAGAAATTAAAAAAAAACTTAAAGGTTTTCCTAAAGTTTTGGATGGGACGAAAAAAGGATATCTATCCAAGAAAGATCATAAAAAATATTTTCACCAAAATGGGCATAAGAAAGTGGGAAATGTTAATGCCGAAATCAGTTTACCAACACTCTATTTAACTTTTTTTCTGATCAACAGATCCCCTTGCTATTTGTTAGTCTAACTGAAAAATCTATCTGTATATCTTAGGTTCACTAGTCTATTGTGTCTAGTTTCTATAGATTTTAATTGCCTTCATATCTTTATTTTGGTTAAAAATCCTTGTGTTTTGATCCATACGTATGATAAATTGAGTGGAAATGGTGTGAATATTGCATGAATTTTAATTAGATTATTTTTTGAATTCCACATAAAGGTTGAAGGGAAAGTCATAAAAATTTTGCATGAAAAGAGAAATAAAAAAGGAAGAAAAGTGGTGACAAGTGTCACCACCGTGACTAACATCAAAATTTTAGTCATGGTGGTTACATGACAAGTCACCACTATGACTAACATTTAAGTGTTAGTCACGGTGGTGACTCATCTTGTCACCACCGTGACAACTGCCCTCAAGGGGGTGACTTAACTTGTCACCCCCATGACTACTCCTTTAAGTCTGACATGTGTAGGTTGACAGCGTAACAACCCTAAACCTAGACTCGTGCTTTATATGGAAAAGGAGTTGAGAGAGTTTACTAACACTTTTCATTCACTCGTCATTCTTCACTCAACACTCCAAAGACATTTTGGGAGGCAGATCGAGAGAAAAAAGGGAAGACGAGAAGAGAAACAAAAAGCATTGGTGAAGAAGAGAGAAATATGACAGGGAGTTAGAAGTAGAGCAAGCCTTTGACTATCTGGTAAGAACAAGCTAAAGCAAAAGGCAAGAGCTAATGTGGGAAGCTTGAGAGGGGTAGGAGACCACCGCCTTCACACTCACCCGATCCTTGTTTGCTTATTCAATTTTTCATCTGTTACTTAGTTTCTTGTTTATTTACTGAAATTATTACTTATTAGCTTAACCGACTGTTGCTTGTTTTCTTTCATATAGTTCATTTAGTATTCATTGTTTTATTGCTTTAATACTTTTGCTGAGAATGAAGCGTATCGAGATGATGAACTGTGTTTATGCTATGATGGGCTAATCTCTTTTTCTTGAGGATTAATGTAGTTATTTTAGTCAAATATGCATGATTGATGGATTTTGTTGTTGTCTTATGTTTATTATAGTTTCTGAACTAAATAGATGTAATAGCATGACTAAACTTTGCATCCTTTTAATATTAAACAAAGGACCAAGAGGAGCAGTTTGATATGGAACTAGAAACTATGGACACTTAGGTTATGAATTAGAAATATATTAACTTAAATGGTAATTAGTAGTCAAGTTTCCATAATTAATTCAAATAATAACTTTTCGGATACGAAAGATATATTTAGTCTATTATTTGAGTTCGTCTTAAAATCTGACTTTTAATTTTAGTAAGACAATTAACCAATCATATCCTTTAACCATGCATAGGAGATTAAATTAGTGAAATTAATTCTCAAGAGTCTTTCATTTCGACTAATCTCTTTGCTTCTGGTTGAATCGTTTACTTTTTCAGAATAACTTGTGATTTTCTTTTAAAGCCTTCACTCAATAATCAAGATAGAATGTTTAAGATTGCCTTTATTTTTGATTTTGTCTAAAATTAATTTAACTGAACCAATTTCATCTTCGTGGGAGATGACCCTGGTTAATCACTACAACTACCTTGTATACTTAGCCTAAGTAATTTTTAGAACTTTTTGGGCACAACAAGCTTTTCGTGCTATTATCGAGGAGGTGTTTATTATTTTGAACTTAAATTAATTTTGATTGTTTTTATTTGCTTAAGTGATTTTGGTTGTTTATGTTTGTTCATGCATGCATTTTTTTATTGCGTCATTTTGTTAATGTGTTTTGTAATTTTTGTTATTAATTTAGTGCTTTCTATAGTTAGTTTGTGCTAGGTAGGAGAATTTTAGCTAGTGAATTCACTTGGTTTATACTAGGAAGGAGATCTTTTGATTGTGAACTTGTCCCTTTATTGATAACATACATCAAAGATGAAGACCTCAAGGGGACTCTGAAGACGATTGTGAGGAACCTAAGCTTGAAGATCAATTGAATAACGCAAGATCAGTGAGAGGAAGTTAGAGTTGAAGGAGTATGCTAGACCAATGATTGGTACTACCACTTCATGCATACATTTGGGAGAGGCAGCTAGGAACTACGAATAAAAGACCATCCATTATAAAATGCAACCATTGTTCTATGGGGCTTCCAATGAAGACCCTTTAACCTGCATTCGGGAATTCTATACCACTCTCCAAACCTTTTTGTTGGATAGGTTAAACAAAGATCACCCCATAAATGCTTCAAATACATATTGAAGGATCATACTAAGGCATGGTTGATGACCCTTCCTTCTGAGTCTTTGACTACATGGGAAGAGGTGTACAACAAATTCATGCGAAAGTTTTATTCCTATCAAAAGACATTTGAATTGCATACCAAGATAGCTACCTTCATTTAGATGGAGGGAGAGCCATTGCACGATGAGTGAGAATGCTTCACATGCTAAACCAATTCTTTTGTGATGGGTTGACGCAGTAGTTCTAGTATATGGTAGACAATGCAGCAGAAGGAGCCGTATAATAGAGGACAGCCGAAGAAATGAATGAAATCTTTGAAATTTTACGGGCTAATTCTTAAAAAAGGAGCGTTAGGGGAAGAAGAGTTGGAGTTCATTAGGTGAACTCAAAACAAGAATTGGCTATGCAGTTAGCTAAGTTGACAAGGCATGTGAAGATGCCAACTATAAGGTTGCCCCAAAATGTTCCAAACCAAGAGGTGTGAGGTATCCGTGGAACTTTTGGTCATGGAGCTAATGTTTGTTCGTATTCTTACAATCCTTTGATAGATGGGGAAGAATAGGTTATCTCACTTAATAGTTTTCAAAAAAGGGAACAAAATGATCCATACTCGAACATCTACAACATGGTTTGAAAAACAACCCCAATTTCTCTTGAAAGACCAATAATCCACTAATGCATCCCAATGATAATATCAAAATTTTAAAAGGCCAAACTTTTTCCAAAGGCAATTGATCGCAAGGATACGTATGCTAAGTTTTAATAGTTGTTAACCTTGGTAGATCAACAAGCACATGGGTCGTTCGCATAGTACCTAAAGTATCGATCCCATGAGGAGGGTAATCTAATCCTAAAATCTAAGGCTTGACTAAAGTTCACACTAAATATAAATAACAACTAATGCATAAAATAGATCAATCAACAATAAATTATGAGAATTAAAATGAAAAAATATATATAAGTAGCAATCCACACAACCCAATCCAAAATCAACCTACAAATCAACAAGTTAGAGAAGAGGGGTTTAATCCGAAATTAACGAAAACCTAATTGATTATGAAATTACCGAATTATCTGGTCTAGACGGTCTTAGGGTAGATTACTCTATCTCGAGTTATAATCCTTAACCCTAATTTATAATCACTAATTTAAATTATGGAGTTGCGATCTCTCGATTTACAACTGACCCAAAACCTAAATTAGTTCTAAAATTATCTAATAACCTATCGGAAACTTATGCTCAATCTCTCATTACACAATTTTACCGGTTCGATTCAATTCTTTACTTATCAAATTACCGAACTCTTCTTAGCCCAATTTGATTATTTTCACTCGGTTCACCTTCTTAGTTTATTGCTAAGTTATTAAGAACAGATATTGAATCACAGATAAATCAATAAAAATACAATCAATCAAACTTTATTAATCTTAAGACCAAAATCCTGAAAGTGAGTTTAGACATAAATCGACATTCAACAGTAACTATTCTCAACGAATATTGCAATTTCATACATGAATAAAATTGAAATAAATAGAAAATACTGTCTAAATGGACTCGTGGAGGTAGCGACAACGAGAAACCACCTATTTCGGGAAGTACATCACGTCAAGCTTCATCTTCGCTCTCTCCTTCATCTCCTTCCTCAATCTCTTGATTTCTCTCTAGTTTTTTTTTCGAAATTGGCTGACATGAAGACTCTCTTTTCAAACTCTCCAAGGTTGCTACATCTATCTCTTAATGATATATTTATAGTTTGGAAGTCCTAGGTTTAATTCGGGGTCAAAACAGTCTAAAAAGTCTTGCAAAAATCGAGTTTTTGTATCAGCCCAATGTAGGTTACATTCGTGGCCAGTGTTTAAACCTCTCTGTTATGATCATGGCCCAATGTGCATGGTTGTGGTCTAAATGGAAGCGTTCAGTCATGTCTGTGCCCAAAGTGTATGATCGTGGCTTGGCAGCTATTGGGTCGTCCCTTTTTGTCACGATCGTAGCCTGTTGTGCCACGATCGTAGGCTATGTCTTTGGCCCAAAACTCTTCGAATCTTTTCCATTCTTCACCGTTTACCATGAA
Source organism: Erythroxylum suave (assembly GCA_027563595.1). Classification (NCBI taxonomy): domain Eukaryota; kingdom Viridiplantae; phylum Streptophyta; class Magnoliopsida; order Malpighiales; family Erythroxylaceae; genus Erythroxylum; species Erythroxylum suave. The sequence continues at coordinate 18,748 of JAOSBN010147877.1, read as the reverse complement.
GCACTAACAAACCCATGAAGATACCTAAAAAATCTAACATTTAGGCTTATAGACTCACACTAACCCATAAAAACACTTAAATACTTAAAATAACACAATTAATACATAAGCACACACTCAACACTCAAATTAACACTAAATACTTAACAAATTCAACCCTAAAACACAATGCAAATCACAACTATTAACATCCCTACACTTAAACATTTTCTTGCTCTCAATCAAACAAAATCAAACACAAAACATACAATGAAATAATGAGACAATGACTTTAACATCATGAAATAAATTTAATCTTGAACTCAATTTAACAAGTTATATCTAATCATTAACAAGCAAAATCTATGTTTAAGGGTTTTGAGTGAAATATAAAAATTAATCAAGAACTAAGTGTTAATTCATTTACCCTTTTTAATTATACACACACATTAATAATTCTTTGGTCCTTCAGACTCTGTAATTCTTCCTAAGTATATTGTCATGAAAAGTTAAGCTATTTACAAGTCCGGTAGGTTTTTATTGAGGAACACTTTTTTATATTAATTAGTGAACATAGACTTAGTCGTTTTATATGGAGGCAAACATTTGTAATGAATGTCAATTTGGTTACTCGACTAAGTCATGTTTTTTATTAATCTGCTTGGTTGAAACATCTTTTAGCCTTTTGACATGAAGGCATACATTTGTGATGTGTGTCGATCTGGTTACTCTGCTACATCACGTTTTCAACTGGCTACTAACTCTATTCATAATCTAAAGGTCAGCGAAATAGTGATTTGTTAACAAAACATAAAAAAATTTCTGCAACTTATTGCCTACCTTGTTGTTTTAGCTATTCATTTCCACAAAAAATACTAGTAAAGATACTTAAGTTGAACGACCTTAAATTATGAATGAATATGACAGTTTAGAAGGTGCTAAACTTACACTAAGTCCTAATTAAGTTGTAAATTTATCCAAAGAACCCTAATTCACTAATTTTGTGAGCTAATGATTATTTACAACCTAATAAAATATGTTCAAAATTAAATGAATTTCAAAAGCTATTGACATATTCAAACAATTCACATAATGCAACCTAATAACTATCATACAGTATGCAAAATCACATAAAAGAGCAAAACACAGAGTCCCTCCCCATAATTAAACAACAAATTGTCCTCACTGTGAGAAGAAAACACACACAAACACATAAAGAAAGGAAAAGATACAAATTACAGTAAACAGAAAATAATTAAATATAAACATAAAAATAAAACAAAACTAATGGCTAAGTTGGGAAAGAAATCTTTTTAGGTTAGACATAAATCCTATGGAGATGGAGGTGGTGATGGTACTGGAGGCGGCAATTGAATGCCCTGAGACTCGAAATATCAATGGATCTGTCAAATATCTTGACTCTGACGTCGTTGTGTCCATGCCATTTCCTTCATCATTCTGGTGTTCATCAGTTATCCACTTTATCCCGAAATCTTATTCCTTCTCGATTTTATTCAAAAAAATAAACCTAACTACGAAGTTCAAATGTTCTAACAAAAACAATCAAAGAAAGTAATTTTTCCATGGGTTGCCTCCCATATAGCACTTCTTTTAACATCGGTAGCTCAACGCTCTATCCTTGGAACTTAGCCAGCATCAATTACAGGCGGCTTGTTTCCCCCCTTTTCACTCAACCTCAGTTTTGTAGCTTATAGGTAAGCTACAAATTGTAAAATAATCAAAAGGACAATAATGATAAAATTATGAAAGCCAATTAAGCTCAATAATTTCCTTTTCTTGAATAAACTGTCAATGTAACAGGGAATAACAAAACTCCTTGAATCTTCCATTAAACCCAACAGTTTGTCTTAGATGAAGGTGAGTTGCTCTCCTTCTTCCTTATTCACCTTCGTCTCCTTTGTTTCTTTTGCTTCACAAACAGAGACTTTCATCGCTTCTTCTAACTTGATGTTTGTTGTCATCTGTTCTTCATCCTCTTGTTCTTCATAAGATTCGAACACCTCAATTATCTTGAATGAACTACTAACCTTCAGATTCTTAAATGCATCATTCATATTGAATGTCTCTTCATCATCATCAATCTGAAGGATAGGGTTCTTTACATGGATATCTGCCTAAGATTTTTTGATTTTCATATGTGGTATATCCAAGAATGGTGGACAATATAGAGGGTTGGTATTCTTTTCCTCATACACTTTCATCGTCTCTTGGTCGTCAATAAGTTAAGGTTTGGCATGGTCTTCCTCTGGTTCTTCTAGCTCTACCCCATTCCTAGGTGTGATAACCTCGTATTGCTCTCATTGATGTAATTCCATATTTCTCAGAGAGTCTTCCACACTTCTCTTACAAAATTAATGAGAAAGCTATCTTACTTGAATCTCCTGGTTATGAATAGAAGAGGCATGATTTTCCATTACTAGATCAATTTTCTCTTCTAATCTCTTCTGCCCTTCTTCCATGTCTGTAAGCTTATCCAGGATCTTGTCCAATTTGGACTCCCATGAATTGGATTCATCTTACTGAAATTTAAATAGGTCTTAATGTCCTAAATAAATCCTTACATTATTAGACCAATAGCAATCAGGGTGGTCTTGCTACCTCAGAGTGTACATGTTCCAATAAGGATCGTTACTCTCCCAACCAACTGTACCTCATTGTAATTTGCAAAAGTTCATTGCTACTTATAATAGCTATCTTCCATCATTGTTCTTTGTATTTCTTCTTGGCATCTAGCTCTTTAGATGTCTCATTTATCATTCTAAGATGTCTAGTTGTGTCTCTACTTTATGCCCAAAACCTTTTTTTATATTAAAAACAAAACGGTAATGAAAGGCCTTAGACTAAAGAACTAAACTATCACCTCCCCAATAATGGTGACAAAAACTTGATTGAAAGGTTACATACGCTAAGTTTTAATATTTGTTAACCTTCGTAAATGAACAAGTGCACGGGTCGTTCGTGTAGTACCTAAGGTATCGATCCCATGAGGAGGCTAATCTAATCTTAAAATATAAGGCTTGACTAAAGTTCACACTAAATATAAATAACAACTAATGCACAAAATAAATTAATCAACAATACATGATGAGAATTAAAATGTAAAAATATAAATACGTAGCAATCTACACGACCCAATCCAAAATCAACCTAGAAATCACCAAGTGAGAGAAAGGGGGTTTTAATCCAAAATTAATGAAAACCTAATTAATTATGAATTACTGAATTATCTGGTCCAGACGGTCCTTGGGTATATTACTCTCTCCCAAGTTATAATCCTTAACCCTAATTTATAATCACTAATTTAAATTATGGAGTTGTGATATCTCGATTTACAACTGACCTAAAACCTAAATTAGTTTTAAAATTGTGTCATAACCTACCGGAAACCTATGCTCGATCTCTCATTACACAATTCTACTAGTTTGATTCAATTCTTTACCTATCAAATTACCTAACTCTCATTAGCCCAATTTGATTATTTTCACTATTATCAAGTTATTAAGAAAAGATATTGAATCATAGATAAATCAATAAAAACATAATCAGTCAAACTTTATTAATCTTAAGAACAAAATCTCGAAGGTGAGGTTAGATATAAATTGACATTCAACAACAACTATTCTTAACTAATATTAGAATTTCATACATTAATAAAATTGAAATAAATGAAAAATAATATCAAAACGGACTCGTGGAGGCAGCAACAGCAAGAAACAACCTGTTCCGAGAAGTATGTCACGTCAAGCTTCGTCTTCTTGTTTCTCTTCCTTCGTCTCCTTCCTCAATCTTTTGATTTCTCTCTAGGCTTTTTTTTAGAACTAGCTGACATGAAGGCTCTCTTTTAGACTCTCCATGGCTGCTAGATCTGTCTCTTAATGATATATTTATACTTTAGAAGCCCTAGGTTTAATTCGCCATGGCTGCTAGCTCTTATCTTTTTGTCATGATCGTGGGCTATGTCTTTGACCAGAAACTCCTTGAATCTTCTTTGTTCTTCACCGTTTACCCTAAAACACTAACAAAACCATCAAGGTACCTATAACATTTAGGCTTAAAGACTCACACTAACCCATAAAAACACTTAAACATCTAAACTAACACAATTAACACATAAATACACACTCAACACTAAAATTAACACTAAATATCTAACAAATTCAACCCTAAAACACAATGCAATTCACAACTATCAGCATTCCTCAAATGGAAACCTACCAAGAAAGCCTTCTTTAGAGGAAAGCTTGAATGCATTCATTCAGCTCACAACTCAGAATCAATAAATGAACTACAAGAGAATTGACTCCTTAGAAGCATCTGGTAAGAAGACTGAGGTTCAAGTGGGGCAACTTTCAACTCAAATGTATAAAAATCAAAAGGGAAGGTTGTCCAGTCAACCTGAGCAAGCCCAAGCAATTATCATTTTGCAAATTAGTAAAGTGATTGACAATCTTATTGAGTTTCCTTCTAAGCTGTCTGATGCTGATAATCAAGAGAATGAAAGCCTCTCCCAAGAAGAAGATGAGTGGAATAAGAAAGAAATAGAGAAACTCTTCAATTCACATTCAAAAGGGTGAATAATTTAATTGTGATACAAAGGACGATGAAGGACAAAAACTACATAAGGCAACAAATCCTTATCAACCACCAATTCCATATCCAAGTAGTCATAAGGAATCATAAGAAATTTTCCTATCTATATTGCATGCTTTCTAAGGTCTATGTTAAGCTGTCCTTGTTAGAAGTTATTAGGAACATTTGGGCTTGTGTTAAGTTCTTTAAGGAACTAAGTACCAAGAAATGAAAGTTTGAGCCTAACAACAGGGTGCTAGTTTTGGAAGTAGCAAGTGCAATTCTGCTGTTGCATTTACCCCCCAAATTGAAAGATCCAAGACATTTTATCGACTTGCAAGTATCAAGGGGTAATGTTGATGAGGTTAAGGGTATGCTTGATGGAGCAAGCGTAAATCTTACGTCTCACTCTATTTATGAGAAATTGGATATGGGATAATTAAAACCTACAAACATGTGTTTTTAATTAGTTGATTGGTCAATCCATTATTTGAAAGGAATAGTGGAAGAAGTGTTGGTCAAAGTTGGAGGATTAATTGTGCCCGTAGACTTTGTTGTCCTAGACATAGGGGAAGTGAAGGAGAAAGAAAGGAGCACTCCATACTCCTAAGGAGGTCTTTTATAACCACTACCGACACTTTGATTGATGTGAAGAATGGGAAACTGACCTTGACAATCTTAGGAGAATAGTATAATTTTTAATCTTTAATGTTGAACCTATTCTTACTTCTAATGTTTCTAAAGAATATTATTTTGTTGATTAAGTTATTACTGCCAGTTTTGATTTCACCTTAGAGAAAGAAGAAGAAATGAAGTTGTACTTGGTTAAAGAGAGTGATGAATGGTATCAATTGCTAATGGATCTAGTTGAGTAAGTATTTATAAAATTATCCATATGAAAACAAGGAAATAGTGGAATCAATTACTTTGAGCAACCCACCTTAAGCATGATCATTAAGAAATTCAGCTATTTGACATTAAAGAGGCAACCCATTTAATTTCTATTTGTTTTTTAATTATCTGTTAATTGTTATTTTTCTTAGTGAACCTTAACTTAGTTTGTTTTTTGTATGTGTGTAGGCTTACTGTTTTGTCTCTTCTATCTTTTTCCTAACAACTATCTTAATTCCTCGATGCAGTACACTGCACTACACACCATATCAATGCAATGATGACCCCCCCCATTTGTATCATATTTCTATTCCTTTCTTTATTGCTTGTTCATTTAATGTCTTTTAGTTTTTAATGCTTGTCATTGTTCGTTTTAATCTTTGTCTTTTGTCTTAGACCCCTCTTTCACTTTTATGTATAACATTAAGAATTGTGTAATATTCAGGTTAGGGGGGACGGAGTAGTTAAAAAAATTATTATTTGTGTGTTATGTGTTTATTTTCCCATTTAGTGATCAGAGATGCATGGTTATTAATTGAACTTGATCTCAATTAGAAATGCATAATATGAGTGAATAAGTATAATTGCATGCTTAGATTGATTAACTTGGCTTTTAGTTAAAGGGACATTAGCTTGTAGTGATAAATGAATGAAACTTTTCATTTGGTAAGAATTTAAGTCTTTTTCTACTATTAGACACCAAATTCAAGTATTCTTTGTTAAGATTGTTCTTTTATGATTGAGGAACTTTAGAACTTGTTTGCAAATAATAGTTGAGATCACATAATCTTATGCAAATGTTAAAATGATGAAGGTAATTAGGATTTACCCCTTTTTTCTTAAAAGGCCACCATGATGTTACCTTTAGTGAACTCCCTTTGAGCTTAACATGAAACCTTTTCATTCATTAAACCCAAAATATGAGCCTTAACCTTATTATTTATCCTCATTCATTGTACCTACCATAAGACAAGTTGAGCATTTGAATATGTATGATTGGGTTTAGGGAATAATTTTTTGAACCAGTGTATCTTGACCTTAAACTGATGAAGGTAATTAGGATTTACAATTTTTGCTTAAAAAGCCACCATGATTTTACCTTTAGTGAATACCCTTTTAGCTTAACATGAATCCTTTTCATTCTTTAAACCCAAAATATGGGCCTTGATCTTCTTATTTATCCTCTTCGCTGCACCTACCATAAGACAAGTTAAGCCTTTGAATATATTGATTGGGTTTAGGAAATAATTATTTGAACAAGTGTAGGGGAATCATAGCATATAGGTGGCTTTTGAGTTAGGAACGGGTGGGGTTATAATAATTTGTATCTCTTCTATACATCTCTTATCTTCTAAACTTGATCCTATTCTAAATAAATAAATGAAAAATATAGTAAAAAATAAAATCAAAAAGAAAAAAGAAAAAAGAGGCAAAGAAGAAAAAGAAATAGAAAAGAAAAGAAAGGAAGAGAAGATGACAAAAAAAAAATGAAAAGAAGATGAGAGAAGTAAAAAGGGAGGTGTTAATTTTGTTAAGTGAGAGGAAAGAATTGAGTATTTTATGGTTCATTGTTTTGTATTATTTAAAATGCTCAATTTGTGTTGTCATTTTAGACTGCAATTTTTCTTTTTTCTACCCTTAGTCCAACCCCGTTACAACCGAAATAAAGACCTTCAAATTTCCATTTATGTTTAATATAAGTGGTGGAGATTGGATTAGTAAGCAAGCTTATGGTAGATGTCTTACATGGAATGAATGATGTGAATATACCATACCTTTGAATGCTTGAGAGGATAAAGAGTGGAGTGAGTGTCTATCACACTTGTTGAGGTTCTTTAAATTGAATTACTTGTTGATTTTGGCTAAATATGCAAGGAATAGCTTATTCATTGAGTATTATGAGTTTCAAGATCTTAAGTTATGTTTATTGAAATGATCATTGATATCTTTGACTATTATTTGAGAAAATTGTTGTTTCCATTATTTGTTCTTTTATAGTCTAGTATTCTGTAATATGCTTAAGGACAACTATAGTTTAAATGTGAGCGAATTATTGTGACTAGATTCTATTGCTTTTAATTGCCTTCATATCTTGAATTTGGATACAAATCCTTGTGTTTTGATCCAAATGTGAGACAAATTAAGTGGAAATAGTGTAAATATTGCATGAATGTTAATTGGATTATTTTTGTGAATTTTGCATGAAGGTTGAAGTCAAAGTCAGGAAAATTTTGCATGAAAAGAGAAATAAAAAAGGAAGAAAAGTGGTGACTTAAATGTTAATCATGGTGGTGACTTCTTATGTCACCACCGTGAGAAGTACCCTTATAGGGGTGACTTAACTTGTCACCAACATGGCTACTCCTTTAAGTTTTACACATGTAGGTTGACAGCATAACAACCCTAAACCTAGACTCATGCTATAAATGGAAAAGGAACCGAGAGAGTTAACTGACACATTTCATTCACTCTTCATTCTTCACTCAACTCTCTAGAGACACTTCAGGAGGCAGATACAAAGAAAGAAGGGAAGACTAGAAGAGAAATAGAGAGTGTCAGTGAAGAAGAGAGAAATATAGTAAAGAGTTAGAAGTAGAGCAAGCCTTCGACCATCTAGTGAGAGCAAGCTAAAGTAGAAGGTGAGAGCTAACATGAGAAGCTTGAGAGGGGTAGGAGACCACCACCTTCACACTCACCCGATCCTTGTTTGCTTATTCTATTTTTCATCTGGTTCTTAGTTTCATGTTTATTTATTGAACTTATTACTTGTTAGCTTAACCGACTATTATTTTTTTTCTTTTCATAGTTCATTTAGTATTGACTATTTTATTACTTTAATACTTTTTTAGATAGTAACATAGGAAGTAACATAGGACTGAAGTGTATGGAGATGATGAACTGTGTTTATGCTATGATGGGCCAATCTCTTTTTCTTGAGGATTAATGTAGCTATTTTAGTCAAACATGCATGATTGAGGGATTATGTTATTGTCTTATATTTGCTATATTTTCTGAATTGAATGGATGTAATAGCTTGACCAAACTTTGCATCATTTCAATATTAAACGAAGGACTGAGAGGAGAAGTTTAATATGGAACTAGAAACCATAAACACTTAGGTTATAAATTAGAAATATATTAACTTAAGTGTTAATTGGTAGTCAAGTTTCCACAATTAATTCAAATAATAACTTGTCGATTACGAAAGCTAGATTTAGTCTATTATTTAAGTTGATCTTAAAATTTGACTTTTAATTTTAGTTATTTTTGTTTTTTTTCAAAATTAATTTAATTGAACCAATTTCGGCTCTATGGGAGACAACGCTGGGTAATCACTACAACTACCTTGTATATTTGCGAGTAGGGTGGCCTAGGTAATTTTTATAACTTTTTGGGAACAACATAGTCCTACATCCTTCATCAATTTAGTAAGCTCCTTATAGGTTCCTATATGATGAATTCTACCTCCTTTTTCTTCATGTGGAGAAAAGAAGCAATTAAAATCCCTAGCTATCACCTAAGAGTCTATAATTCTAACATATATGATTTTAATATCTTCCCAGAGTTTGGATCTTTGGAATAAGAAATTAGAGGCTTAAATTACAGTCATTTCAAACTTAGTCTTCACTATATGACGTTGGTAGTTCAATTGTAATTCTTGATGTAATTCCCAAGTTACTTGGACTAATTATGATTTTGCTCAGATTATAAGCACATATGATCCTTCCATTCTAGTGATAAGCAAGCTTGGACGGTGTTTTCCAATCTTCCCCAGGAATTTTGTACTTGAGGATGCTTTATTTTATTTTCAAGAAGCGCAACAAAACAAGGCTTCTTTTCACAAATGACCTCTATCACGGTTTTCCTTTTAAGACAGTTAAGCCCTTTCATATTTCAAATGAGTATTGTCATATTTATTAGGGGATAAATCCCTTTTCTGCTTAGTTTTCCCCTTTTTTTAGCAAATTTTTTTTAAAAAATGGTGACGAATTCCTTTTCTTCTTCCTTATCCACGGTGTTCACTCCTAATCAACTAGCCCTTCCGTATTAGCTCTAGATTCATCAGTATCCTTAGACATTGTCTGTGTAATTGGATTAAGAGTGTTTTTTAAAAGATCCTTTATTCCATCTTGTGAACCAGTCCCAATCATTTCACTTCCTATTTTTTTTAACTTTTTCATTATTAGTATAAGTATTAACCTGGGAGTCTTATCCTATGAGTTCGTTATAACCTTTAGTTTTGAATGTCCTTCTAGTGTCCATCCATTTTTTGCTGAAAGTGCTAGGCTTCTAAGAGTAAGTTATAGGAATTTCTATTTTCATCTAATCTCCCACCTCTCTTGGCTTCATTACAAGAATGCTCAAGTAATTCATCATTTTTTTAATTTCTAGACATATTTTAACAAAGTTGTGAGAATCCCACATTAGTTGCAGAGGAGAACGAAGTATGCCTTATAAGGGTATGGATACCTCTCCACTATAGGCACATTTTTATGGCTGAGCTGGGAAAAGCAAAACTCTGAGGGCTTGGGCTGAGCCCAAAGACCAAAGTCCAAAAAGGACAATATTTGTGGGCGGGTGGTCTGGGCTGTTACAAATGGTATTAGAGCTAGTTCCCAACCCATTGTGCCAGCTAGGACTAGGCCCAAGGGGGGGTGGCTAGCGAGGACGCTAGGCCCAAAGAGGGGGTGGATTGTGAGAATCCCACATTGATTAGAAAGGAGAATGAAGTATGCCTTACAAGGGTATGGATAACTCTCCCCTATAGACTTGTTTTTCCAGCTGGGCTGGGAAGAGCAAAATCGTAAGGTATCTATAGTAGACAATATTTGTGGTTGGGTGGTCTGGGCTATTACAAAAGTAGATCCTTTCATGCTTACAGTTTGTGTATCCATACATATTGGTTATATTAGATAGCTAACTAGGAAGCTAAATCCTTTAATAATATAAAATTCCTAGGGAACATTAAATGGGAATGTTATCAATATTTCCCTTATAAAATACCATGTAACACCTATATATCCCTTGGGAGGATATGCAAATGCTACACAAAATAGAACCAAAATAATCCAATACATACTAAAGAACTTCTAAAAACTTAAGGAACATACATTTCATTCATCAATGGTTGGGTCACATTCATAAAATAATATATACATGTTACTTATTACATACAAACCTTAAATCCATATTTGAACTATACTAAGGTTTTACAATCCATTAAACAAAACACAAAATATAACATGTCTCATTACATAAAAAACACCTCAAGAACAAACTGAACATTTCCAGAACAAAACACAATCTTCTTGGCCATTGCGATTATCTTTGTCCCAGTCTCAAGTTTTCTTATTAGAATCTACACAGAGGCAAAACCATGGTGCTAAGCATATAACTTAGTGGGGAATAACTAAACAATATATAATCTGACGACTGTTTCAAACAATCATCTAACATATATATGCGCTGAATCATAACAATTCTCAGAAAGCCTTTAATTGTTCAAATTATTAAACATTCCAATATCATTTTCTTCCGATCAGAATATAACATATCATAATATAATATACTTGCTTCAAATATATAAGCATCTGAATAGAATATCATAATCATAAAATAGAATTAAAGTATTTGAACAAATCTTGTTTATATCAGAACAACATTTAGCTGTATCAGAACTGAGCTTAACTTATATCAAATCATAATTTATCTCTTTTCAGAATTGGACATATATCATAATGCAAAACAAGTTAGTCTCCTAATCCTTTTTGCAAAAGTGGGTATCAGGACTAAAATAGGAGATACCACTGGTATTACAGAATAGGAGAGATTTATGTCTCGACATCGAAGTGTCCTTATGAGGAGACACCGAAGTGTCAATATCAAGAGAGACTTATGTATCAGATACCAAAGTGTTCATATTAGGAGACACCGAAGTGTTGACACCTTAAATGTGTCCAAGAGAAATTGCAAACCCTTCTAGGCATGCTTATTTACCCATGACTAGGACTTAACAGTTTTAAAACAATCCATTTCAAATCTCAGAATCATATACAAAAGATTTAATGTCTTATTCCACTTTTCTCAAACCAAATATAAGCATACATAACCAATTACTCATACCTTTATCAGAATAAACATTTGTAGTAATTTACTACAAAGGCACTATGTATTTACACATTATGTATACTTACACAAAATTCCAATTCTCAAACAATCATATTCAATTCACATCACATAAACTTTTTAAAACGCATTTGAATTCATAAGGATACATTCATCCTTGAACACGCATAGATTTTATCATTAGACTCATTATTTATTATTTATTAACCATACATTCTTTAAGTAATCACCTCAATTAACAATCCATAATTAAATTACCTTTTACTCAAATAATCTCACATTATCTAGGTTCATTTTCAATCTCAATTAAGTTTAATTAAACCTTTATTAAGTACCATAACCTTATATAGTCCAAAAATTGTCCAAAACAAACATTTTTTCCGTCCAAGCATTGCCCACAATAGTGTGGTGCCTCCCTAAGATCATGACAGAAGCAATTGCATGTGCCCACATCCTTTTCCTGCACTTTTTCTAGATTTTCTCGGGACAAGTTTTAGGCCAGTTTTGTATGGCCATTCTAACATAAAAAATGAGGTTTCTAAGCAGTATGTTCTTCTAAAAAATTGTTCCTCTATGTCTTAAGTTTTTAATGAACTAAAGTTAATGCAATTTGGTTCATTATTCCTAGAGTTATACCAAAATAATACAGACTATTCTCATGTAGTGATTAGTAACCAAAACTCAACTTCAAGCCAAATTTTACCCTTAGAGACAGAATAAAATTCTATTCCTTTATGACAATTGTAGAAATATGTATTTAGCTTAATCTACAATTAAAATCACTCCATTTGGATATCTAAAGGTCAAGTTATGTCTAAATACTGATGTCTCTTCAGTGGAACCATTACAATTAACTCATGTTATACACCTTCAACACCCCTTCACCATAGTTCATCAATTCCAGTTCAATTCCACCTTATTCATGCCTCAATTCTACATCAATTTCATGTCTAGAACCAATTCAAAATCATTCATTAGGTAACGTACAAATCGATATCTTCCACCCATCAAAATCAAACCAGAAATTATCATATAAGGATCATTTTTCCAGCATACAAGTTTAGAACTAAAATCACATAACATTTGTATCAATACATTCTATCAAGTTTAGAATTCCCTTACCTCTTTAACTTGAAATTCCTATTTCAAAGAACAAAGTAAACCAGCCCTTCTAAGCAATCAGCACACAACTGAGATTAAGGGGAAGGTATGATGCTCTTAGCACCAAAAAGACAGCAACGTAGAAGATAACTTAAGGTAGCTTTCTTGATTTAGTAACTTAGAAAGATTCCAAGTGAAGATGATCCAAAACAAATCAAAATTCCAAAAATTGAGAGGGAGTGAGAGTTTCGTTGGTGATGGAGAAAGAAGAGAAAATGCAACAGAAACTTTGTTTAACCAAAATGCTAGGTGTCTTCAAATTCCTTAAGTATGTGTCACTTTACATGTAATGCCATGTATCAGTGGATTAGGCTGCCACTAATCCACACATTTAATTGCCATTTGTCTTCTTATCATTTTACCATATGTCATTAAATGATTAGTCCACGTCACTCCAAGATTGGTGCACTTGTCAAATAATAATTGTTCCATTTGTCACATATTTAACTATACCAAATGTCATTCAATTATAGGCATAGTCATACTAATTTTCATGTACCAACTTATCTTGCCACTTAAAAATTTTCCTAGTCCAAATGAACATTTTAATACCTCAATTCTCTAATGCTACTAATTTAATTCCAACTCACTAAGTATGATCCATTAAACCAAAATTCAAGACATATGCAATCTACAATCATATCACAATTTCTCATACATATACTTTCATGCACATGTAACATTTCGACCAGGTATAATTTGGGGCCATACATTCCATATCTGGCTTCCATTTTTTGTTGAACATGGGTTAACCTCCTATATTCCAAGTACCGAATATATCATTCAGCCATGTTTCAAATCTAAATTTGAATTAAAAAGAAAACCATCTTCAAAAAGCATTGTCTTCTCCAGCTCCTTCATGCTCCACCTTGCAGTAGTCTAGGCTTGAACTATTAGAAATGTAGGTCTCTTTCTCCAAATAAAAACTGCTAAAGTTGAGGATCACGTAGAAGCTCCTACTTTGAATAATTTCATAGGTGATGTGAGAACACCATCCTTCATGACATCTTGAAATTGTTTCAATTTTCCTTTATGATGTTGAATAACTATTCTGTTTTTCCAAGCTCCATTACGTTGGTATGCGAAAGATTCCTTATGTTACACAATTGCATCCTTTTAATTCAATGAAGTAGAAACTACACCATTCCTAACATCTTGAATAACATAATGTAATTCTATAAACTCGTCCTTTGAGAGATTTACTTTAGTTGCTCCAATACTGATATCCCTAAGGTGTGATAAGGCCTTTATATAGCCTTCGATGATGGTAAAACCTAGCAAGGTTTGTGCTAAGAGCACACACTAGAATGCTTGAATCCAATCGTGAAGGTTAACTTTCCAAAAATAGAAAGTTTCAAAGTTAAAAGGGTAAAAAGACAAGAGAGAAGATAGAGAAAGGCATGTTGTTAGAGCGAAAATTCAGTCATTTATAACTTCTCCTTCACAGACTTGATAAAGTTGTTTCAAAATTATAATAAATCAAAAAATTAATCAAGGCTCTTTGTCTTTGATTTATCTACCCATAAGCCAAATAGTGCATCCTATTATTCCCCAAATAGACTTATATATATCCACAATTAATTGATGTTCTTTTATTCAAATCTTGAAGTAAAGATACATAAATCTAATAATAAGCAAGTGCATTAAATCTTGGTCCTATGGTTATAGTATCACCTATTTCTTCTTGAAAAATGATGAATTTAAATCATTTAAAGGAATATTAAGAGTCATAAGTTTATAAATTTAGATGGGAGATAAAAAACGATATTTTTACTTAAAAGGTGTGAGCATATACATGTAAGTTATAACCTTAAGATAGATAGAGTTGCACTTGACTTAGAATGTGGAATTTATGATCTACACTTTTTCAAGTGCAATTTGAGAATTTTAAACTTTTTTAAAGATAAAGGCTATATCTTTAAAAGAAAAAAAAAGGATTTACTTAATTTACAAGTCCAATTTAAATTTCAAATAGGTTTATGAGAGCATAATCTTAATAAAGTTTGTTAAGCCCAACCATTTGTCAAACCTCTAAAATTCCCTTTAACAACATTAATTTATTGTTATTCTTGGGTAATTAGTTCTAACTTATTGGTGATTCTAGCCATAATCAATAGAGGAACTAATTAACTAAGAGTCCTACTTTAGTAGTAAGCTTAGAGTGATACTGAGCAATGCTAGAGATAGAGATGTTAAAGTAGAAAGTTGAATTTATCAGAGAGAGAGAAAGCAATGCTAGAGAGAGAGAGAGCAATGCCACTTTTATTTTTTTAATATTTCTATGTTGTTTGTTGTAATTTCTTTTATGGGACGGAAGGTGAGTGACCCGACATTAAGGCCAATATTTGAATAATCGCAAGTGCATAGTGTAGTTGTAACTAGCGTAGGTAAGTACGAGTCGAATCCCATAAAGATAATAACTACTAGTAATTACCATTATCCTATTATTTTGTCTATGAATTTGATTTTAGTTTAATAAAGAAAATGAAACTTAAACAACTAAAATAAACAGGAACGATAATAAGCAAAGAACATAGAAAATCACTTAGAAAATAATCAATATCAAGAACTAATAGCTAGGTAATGAATCCCCATAAAACCATTAGAAAATTAACCCTTTATTATGCAATTGTTTTCTTGAATATTGGACCGTGGAAATTCCTATAATATGCTAATTGTAACATACTAGTCCTATAGAACATAAACCTGAACATACCAGAGGATATTCGAGGACATACTCTATAGAAATGGTACATTAGGACAATCAAATTAACTAGATCTTGGACATTAAACATATCATAAGCATTCAAAATATTTATTTCTTCCCATTTCTTTCACAAACATTCACGTATGATAACATAAATAAGAATCCATCATAGGCATCACACATCAGTTTTGATTTCAATGTTAGTACAAACATGTATTACAAAAGTTACACACTAGAGATATTGTGTATTATGATTAGGATGCTAATGCAAAAGACTTTAACTAGACACCGAAGATTCATCTGATCACACCTTTAAGCCATTTTTGTCGCCAAAATGTAAGTACTAAACTTCTACTCGAACGTTTTAGTAGCTAGAACTCCCCTGAACCTAAAAAAGCTGCAATCTTAATGAGTTTGTGAACTCAGTAACTGAGAGTGAACCATCATCGATGTACTCACACAATTCATATCACAATTTATTACACTTCAAAAAGTATATCATATAAACCAATATTGCACATCACATCACATTGTCCATTAACTTCAGCTATATTTCACTATGTCAAAGTAATTTAATAAATCATTTCAATTCAATCACATGATGCATGTAGGGAGGCATATCCAAATGCACATGTGTTTTCATTCTCATTTTGTTTTTCGTGACCAAGTGCCTATCAAAACAATTTGTTATCCCATACCCATTGTGGGTACCGATTTTATGGCTGGTTTGCACCCATTGTAGATACCAAGTCCATGCTATCAGAGCCTGAGGCTTTTTTCTTCATAATTATGAGGTCAAGTTCTTTTCTGCATATCAGTCACTCTAGTTACAACTCCTTTATCTGATCATGCATTTCAATATGATGAGATGTATCATTTCATATGCTATGTTTTTATTACCTTTCATTCGGTATGCTTATGCAATATAATTGACTCCTCTGACCCAAATCTAGCATTTATTAATCAGTTGTACATGCATTTCATATTAAAAATACAATTGACCTGTAAGCACATATAAGTGATTTTACACATCTAAGTTGACTCATAGTACACTCCAGAAATGTTACTGCCTTGATGTTCTGGTAGTGTCTAGATGTTGATGATTACCTTGCGCTTCTATCGTCATGCAATACATACACACATAGTTCACAAATCACTAAGTTGTTTAATCATATAAATATCTAATCATGCACATGTATATGTGTTATGTTTCAATGCATCCTTAATTAAATTTTTGGGCATGTATTCTTATGCACAAATCTTGACTATTCAATTTGTGCTTATACACCCTAAGACCATTCAAACATTATAGCTTGTGTACTACCATTTTGCGATCAGCTTTACACCTTTAATTAGCTTGATTTACTCCAATTCATCAACCATACATTACACTTATCCGTGTACATTTTCATGATAAAAAATCCTCTTATTACACACACACAATTGTTACTTTAAATCTAGAACTTCAGTAAGTTAGATTTATACATTCACCAAACTTTTTTCCAGCAATATATATTCATACATTTACCCAATTCTAATTCATAATTACCCCATATTCTTCAATGCTCATTCATCCATACCTTACACACATTACTCATGTCCTTAAGATCATGTTTACATTAGAAGAACCAATTTATTCCTTTAACAAATCATAAGTTCTAGCTTTGAATACAAACACGTCAAAACTTTCCATTCTTTAGGTTATGAGATCAATTAACTACATAAACTCATCAAGCTCTTAACTGATTAATCAAGCAAAAATCTAGGATCATTCCTAGACTTAATCAAGTCTAAATATACAAATTTGGATTGAATTTTCTCATCTAGGTCGACATACATACAAGGTTGAAATTAAAATTCTAGAATTTGTCATCAATATCAATAATGCGAGTAACTTTATTACGGTCAATACTTCACGAATTTTACAAGCTTAGAGACATTACTAACACCTGAAATTTTCGAGATTTCATGTCCTCTAAAGTTATTTCATTTCAAGTTAATATAATTTCCATATTGGTTACACTAAGGCTTACAAAATTCTGCTCACTTATGTCATTAATAGTCACTTTTTACAAACACACCTATAACTCTAACTTTCCAAATTCGAAAATACCTTAATAACACCTATCTTCAACATGAATTCCTCATAAATTTTACTTTAAATCCTAACATAAATGATCCATACAACGGCATATAAACTATTGTTTTCGTACATGCAAAAACAGAATAGAAAAGTACCAATTCATTCTTCATTTTTCAACACATCTTTAACGCCAACTCCACATTCAATCCATCCCTAATTAGCCATAATAAAATTCAACTAAAATACACCATAATGGTTCAATATTTCAATTACTTGATTAGCTTGAATGCCACCTTAAATGTCAAGCTTTCTTAGCCTCACATGTAAGAACAACTCAAGAACATTGAGGGAGTACGATGGGTTCAACCAAGACTAGAAAATGAAGACTTATTTTTTACAACAAGATATGTATCAACGTTTACCCTCTCTAGCTCTCGTTATGATGGATTTTTCATAGTTTTGGGGTGGTAATGGACAGACTTGAGGCTGAAATTCAAGGGTGTGGGTGAGAAGGTTTCAGCAATGAGAGGGAGAAGAAGGGGAGGCTATATGGCAACTAAAATTTCAAAGGCGAGGAAAATGACCATGACTTCTATATATATAGTGCGAAATGAGTGATCTTTCTTTAAAGAAAATTGTTATGTAATTAAGTAGGTTACATGTCCTCCTTTTTGTCTTCCATATGTCACTTAATTTCTAATCCATTTGTCACTCATTTTATAGGCTTAGTCATCTTAAATTTCCACAAGTCAACTTGTCTTGCCACCTGAAAGTTTTCATCGGCTAAATGTACTTATTAATTCATCAATCTTCCAATCATGACAATTAACTCCAAATTAATAATTGTAATCCATCAATTATTTTTATTGGTAAACCAAAATAAAAGACATTAGAAATGCACAATCGTGTCATAATCATTTTAAAACTTTCATAACTTAAAAAATGTCAATTGAGTGAACACAAAATCTTTGCATTTTTTCCTATATCATAATTCATGTGTGTATGCTAATATTATGCATATAAATGAAACCATGAAATCATCACCTAAATGCACCAAATTAATTCTATAATGATGTATATAGCACCCCCTCATCGTAGGGTATACACCGGGACGCTCGTAGGTCATCCCGATATATATCCTACGATAAAGGTGCGCTACGAGCAATTTCTAACACTTCACATGGCATCAATAATCATAAAGCATCAATATG
>JAOSBN010147810.1:0-24571 GCA_027563595.1 Erythroxylum suave | reverse complement strand
ACTAAGCATGAAAAGGATATTATTGATTTGTTTAGTAGAGTGGAAGTCAATATTCCTTTGCTTGATCTTATGAAACGGGTTCCTACTTATGCCAAATACCTTAAAGACTTGTGTACACATAAGAGAAAGTTTAGGCCAAATGAAAGAGTTCGAGTAAGCTCAAATATTTCTGCTCTATTTAAACCCCAAATTCCTATGAAATGCTAAGACCCTGGATCCTTTACCATCCCTTGTACTTTAGGTAAAGTAACTATAGGGGGAGCTTTGTTAGATACAAGGGTAGCTATTAATGTCATGCCTAAGTCAGTTTACACTTCATTAGGAGTCAAGACTCTTAAGTCTACCACAGTAGTACTCCAATTGGCTAATAGGTCTATGAGGTATCCTGAGGGCATTATAGAGGATATTTTGGTCTAGGTTAAAGGTTTGGTTTTTCCTGCTAATTTTTATGTGCTTAATATGTCTTCTGAACTTACACATGACACCACACTGATTCTTGGTAAACCTTTCTTAAGGACTACTATCACCATGATTAGCATGAAAGAAGGCACCATCATAATGGAACTAGGTGATTAAAAAGTTTTTTTTAACATGTATGAAGCAATGAAACATCCATATGAAGATTACTCACTTTTGGGTGTTAACATGATTGATATTGTTGTTGATGATGCTTGCTCTGCATTCGAATTGCAATAGGATTCCTTTGACTCTGAACTGTATTTGCCTGATTCCACTATAAGTGATGATCTCCTTTGGGAAAGGTTTTCTGTGAATGTTTTAGGTGATTCTGGCATCAAGAAGGGTCACTCTGAAGTGGAAATTGATGAAGTTGTTTCACTGCAACAAAATCTCAGACTGAAGGTTTAATGCTTGGAATTGACAGAGATTGTAAAGCTAACTGCATGGAACCTTGATTACCATTGGTTGAAGAAAAGGGAAGAAATATGTTCTCTCTTAAACTTCATGAATTAATCCCTTCTTTTGTGCAACCACCTACAATTGAATTGAAACCCCTACCCCTTACTTTGAAGTATGATTTCCTTGAGTCTAATGAGCGATTACTTATCATAATTGCCAATTCCTTGTCTAGCGGTGAGGAAGAGAGACTCCTTGTTGTTTTGAGATAGCATAAGAGGGATATAGGGTGGACTTTAGCAGACATACCTGAGATTAGTCTAGCTATTTGCACACATAGGATTCTACTGAGTGAGAGTTCTAAACTCGTGAGACCACCCTAAAGGAGATTAAACCCACTTATCTTAGATGTGTTTAAGAAATAAATCACCAAACTTTTGAGTACTGGGATCATCTATCCTACTTCTAATAGCGAGTGGGTTAGTCCGATCCATGTAGTGCCTAAAAAGAGTGGGGTCACTGTGGTTAAAAATGATAGGGAGGAGCTTATTCCTACAAGAGTAGAAAATTCCTGGCGTGTGTGCATAGACTATAAAAGATTAAATGATGCCACATGAAAAGATCATTTCCCTCTTCCCTTTACTGACTAGATGCTAGAGCGACTTACAAGCAAATCTCATTACTATTTTTTGGATGGTTTCTTTGGGTACTTTCAAGTACCTATTACATTAGAGGACCAAAATAAAACCACTTTTACATGTCCTTTGGTACCTTTGCTTATCGTAGGATGCCTTATGGATTATGTAACGCCCCAGGGACTTTCCAACATTATATGATGGCTATTTTTTGTGATTTTTTAGAAGAATGCATGAAAGTCTTTATGGATGACTTTACTGTTTAAGGTGGTTCTTTTGATAATTGCTTTGCTAGTCTTGAAAAAGTTTTAAAACGATTCATTGAGAAGAATTTTATTTTGAACTTTGAAAAATGTCATTTCATGGTTAATGAAGGCATAATGCTAGGTCATTTGATTTCTAGTAAGGGAATTGAAGTTGATAAAGCTAAGATTGAGTTGTCCGATATCTACTCAAGAAACTAGACTCTAAGCTAAGATTAATAAGATGGGAATTACTTCTTTTAAGAATTCGACATTGGGATAAAGGACTGACCAGGGGTAGCAAATCATGTAGCCAATCACTTAAGTAGGCTACTAGAGGATACAAGGGGAGTAGACTCTTTCGAGCTCACTAATGATTCTTTTCCTGATGCAGTTTTATGTGTTTTATTCTTAAAAGAGCCTTGGTATGCATATATAGTTAACTACCTTATAACTGGACTTACCCCTCCTCTTATGTCTAATTCGCAGGCACAAAAGTTCAGGAGCGAAACAAGGCATTACATTGGGATGTTCCTCATCTATGGCGAATGTGTAGTGACTAAGTCATAAGGAAATGTGTGCCTAATGAAGAATTTGATGCCATTATTTCGGCTTGCCATTCTATGATTTGTGGAGGGCATTTTAGTGTAAGGAGAACATCTAGAAAAATTCTAGACTCTCGTTTTTATTGGCCAACCTTTTTAAAGATTCTTTTACATTTTGTCAGTCTTGTGACAAGTGTCAACGTTTTGGGGAGTTAGGTAAAAGGCATGAAATGCCTCGGCAGTCTCTACTGTTTTGCGAAATCTTTGATGTTTGGGGGATTGACTTCATGGGTCCTTTCCCTCCATCCTTTGGTTTTGTATATATCCTTCTAGCCATAGATTATGTGTCCAAACGGATAGAGGTTATGCCTTTTAGAAAAGATGATGCCAAACAATGTCTAAATTTCTTAAGTCTAACATTTTCTGTACGTTTGGGATTCCAAGGGCTGTGGTGAGTGATATGGGTACACACTTCTGTAATAGGGTCATTGATAATATGTTTTCAAATTTTGGTGTTACTCATAAAGTCTCCACTGCATATCACCCCCAAACTAATGGTCAGGTTGAAATATCTAATCGAGAGGTGAAGCATATCTTGGAGAAGATTTTAAAAACATCCAAGAAAGATTGAAGTTTGCACTTGGAAGAAGCACTATAGGCTTATCGATCCGCCTACAAGTCACCAATTGGGATGTTTCCATACCGCTTAATTTATGGCAAGGCTTGCCATTTGCTAGTGGAGTTGGAACATAAAGCTTATTGGGCAGTCAAGCAGTGCAACATAGACTTAGAATCTTCGAGGATGGAGAGAAAGTTGAAGTTGCAAAAATAGGAAGAGTTGAGGCTAGCAGTGTATGAGAACTCTCTACTGTATAAGGAGAAAACCAAGTTTGCGCATGATAAAGGCATCATCAGGAAGAACTTCAAAGAAGGAGATAAAGTGTTATTGTTTAAGGCTCGTTTCACTTTTAAGCAAGGGATATTTAATACTGATTAGGATGGGCCATACACAATCACAAAGGTGCACGACTTTGGCATGGTGGAGCTTCTATATGAAGAGACTGGAGCTAAGCTTAATGTGAATGGACATCTTTTGAAGCTTTACCATAAAAACCAGAAACCTCCATAAATCTTAGGTTGTTTCTTTCCTTCACTTGTTTACTTACTTTTTCCTTGTGATAGCTCATCACATGTTTGGTGCATTAGTTTGTTGAGTAAGTTTAGGGGAGAAACTAACCTAGTAGGAAAAGTAGTTTGATTTTTAGTTTAATAATAGTTTTCAATTCAATAACACCCCCTTTTAGTTCTGTCTTTTGCCTTTATTTTGCTATGATTAATCACTATGAAGCATAATATATCTTTAAGTTTGGAGAAGTTGTGTATTGTTGATTGTGTTGCATTTTCATTCTTGAGCTTATTCAGTACCTCGCAACTCTACATATTCACTTAAAGATTTTCTAAGAATTGAGACTTTGTTTTGTGTTTCTTTGTCATGTTCTTCATTTCTTTGTTAAAATTTTCTATCTATCTTTCTTTCAGTTCGAGTTACTTTCGTCGCGACTAACCTATGGTTTCGTTGCGGAAAAGTCCCTACCTAGTTTCTAAGTTTCTTTCGAAAAATTCTAGTCGTGGCGTGTATTCCAGGTCACTGTGGTGACGCACTCGTATTTCATTCCATCTTCTCTCAGGTTATTTTCGCCGCGAAAAAGATAGAATCTGCGCAAGCTACCTTATCATTCTTCGATTTTTATTTATCATATTACCATTCTACCCCCATATGTCACTCAACCATTTATTTTCTTTTCCTACTCTCTTCATGTTTTCACATTTCTATCTTCTTAAGCCTACCGATTCTCCCTTTCACAACCCTATTTTTCCGCAGCAACTCTTCTCAGTCCTCTCCTTATGTTTTCCATTCCTAATCACCTTCACTCTTGATTCTCTTTCTGCGCAGATTTCTCCTCCTCTTTGTAAGTATCTAAATTTCCCTTCTCTGTGCATTTTTATCTTATGTGTTATTGATATTTCAGGCAGAATAGTTGGAAAATTCAGCCTCTCTAGAGAAGCCGGTGCACCCACTAAGCATGACCATCTAGCTCAGGAAGTCCCTGAACCTGTCACCTTAGAGGCCCTTGCTACCAAACTTAACAGACTTTCTGTTGATCTCGACCAACTCCACCTCACTCTTTTAGGGGAGATCCAGTAACGGACGCATTGAGCTGCCATATATGATTGGGACATGCGTTATCATCATCGCATGGATGCTTTGCTAGATGAACGCGTACAATTCCAACTTCCCTCTGATGAGGATGAACCATGGCGCAGCGCTGGCACATTTGGAGAGGGCATGTCTAGAGCAGGCCCATCTGGATTTGGACCGTCTAGGTCCGAAGCTGATCACCCTATAAATCAATCTTGAGTCATTTTGAATTTTGTCTTATTATTTTATCTTTGAGTCTTTGTGTTTTTATCTTGAGTTTCCTGGATACTTAGTTAACTTTTCTGATGTCTTTTCCATGGTTGATCGAGCTTGTGATGAATGTTGTATTTATTTCATTAGAAATTATGATATTGTCTATTCGTTAATCTAATGTTTATCATCTCTATGTGATTGTATTTTAATTTCAATCTTGCGGAAAATATTGTGTTTAAGTGTGTGGGAGGAAACGAAACAGTTAACAATGCTCCCAAATTAGGTCCTTAATACTTTTGTGATTGAAAAGTCTTGAAAATTTAAAGTTTTACATGCGCTTTTGGAAAAACATCCATGCTTTTAAATGATAGTTGATTTTGGCTAATTCCATTTTTAATGTTTTCAACAAAAAGTAAGTGAGGGTACATTAAGGAAGTGGCACTATGCGTTTTTAAACCTTGAGATTGCTTAATTGAGATGCTAACCTTATTGGAAGCATATTTGGGCCTAAATTCTTTCATTTGTGTGTATCTGCTTAATTTCATATCTCTCTAGAACTTGTTTTAATTCTTAATCAAGGCTTGATGAATTAAATTTTGTGAAAATGAAAGAGGCGTTCATTGCAAAACCTTTCTCACCCAAAAACAAACTCCACACACTTAACCATTGCTAACCCCCTTGAGCCATCTTTTTGAGTGCGTGCACACTTTTATAAATTGATGTAAATATTTTATCTCCAGTTTTATAAGTTTAAGTCATTTTTTTTGGAGTAGAATTCATGGGTTGGTTTGAAAAAAAAATAGTAGTGACTTTTACCAGACTAGTGTGATGGTGTGCTGCTACCATAGTTCAGTAAAGTGTAAACAGTGAGAAGTTTAGTACTTCAAATGCACCAGTTTTAAGTTTCCTAAGTAGTTCCTTCGAACATTTGAGGAACCTAGTTTGAATCTAATTATGACATTTGTCTGAACAATTGTTTTGAAGTATAGTATTCAATATATGAAAAAAAAGCAAAAGAAATGTTGCTATGTTAGAATTTTAAATCTTTTTTGTGGAATAGCTGACGCTCATTTCATGAGGACGATAATTGTAATGCATGTCACTGCTTATTTCATGAGGACGATAATTGTAATGCATGTTACTCATTTTGTTTCTTTTATTCCGTCCATTTCACTTGGCCTTCATTCATCATTACAACCCTGAAAGTCCTCCTGATTTGCAAAATTATAGTTCTTGAGGTGGAGAGGTAGAACTATCACAAGCTTATAGTAGAGAATGAACTAAGCCAATTTTAGAGTGAAATTACCCCAAGACAAGTAAGTTGAGAATTAAACAGGTTCCCTTGAGATAAGTCTCTTTTGCGCAATCTCTTAAATTAAATACTTGTAGTGTTGATCTTCTTGGCGTTCTTTCAGTTTGCTTTAGTTAATTTTTGAGAAAATGGTTTTATTAATTTTCTCCTCTCATTTTTAAGTATGGTCGGTATTTCCTTTTGTACTTGTATTCCTTTAACTTTTATGAGCTTTGTCCAGGAGTACAAAGGTCTAAGTGTGGGGTAATTTGATTGAACCCAAGTCTTCTATATTATTTAGTGATATTTTCATGATTTTTGTTGTACTTTTTGGCTCTTTTTGTTGGATATTGTGCTTACTTATGGTCAAGAGTGCTGGTTTTGAATTAATATAGTTTGAGGGTAAAATTGTCATAATTAGTTAGTAATTGCACTAACTTGGTTTATAGGACAATTGATATTGCAAACTATTGCTTTTCATTGTAGGACACTGAAGAAGTGGAGCCAAGAGTGAGAACTAAGAAATTGCTGAGCCATAAGATCAAGAAAGAAGATCTTTCGGGACAAGTTAGCCACGGCGAACTCATCACTTTGCCACAACGATACCTTCAAATCAATAGCTCAAACCTTTTAGGAAAATTTGGCTTCAAAACAACAACCTAAAACCTGAATCATTTTTGGAAATTTGACTTACCCATGCATGCGAACCAACCTGAATACCAATGAAAAAACCCTATTTCGGGATAAGTAAGGGAGAGGTGGCAGAGACACAATCCTATTGTCTTTCCTTCATTTTTTTACTATCTTGCAAACTCTAACCTATTCCATTTTTCTTTCCATTGTCAAACCTCCACTATGGGTGATTCAGATTTATTCCAAGTTGTGAAGTTTTTGAGTGTAATGAGTGACTAGGTGTTTCTCTTCCTTTTGAAGGTGCAGCAATGGCTGGAGTTCAATGGGCTAAAAAAGGGGAGTAGTTTAATCCATTGTTCAGTTAAGAATTTATAATATCCTAGGTCTAGGATTTATGATTTGTAGTTGAGCTATTTGATTATGGTTTTAATCAAATGTTGGATATTCATTATGTGTAGGATGGATTGGTTTATGTAGAACTTTGAGCTTAAATATCTAAAGTTTCATATATGTCTATTTGTAATCTTCTTTGATTCTCTCTTATCTTGCATGGTTATGTTTGATGTTGAGATGATTTTAGATTCCATTTGACCCATTGCTTTGGCTAATCCTAAAACACACACTAAGAGCACTTAATGGGATTTTTAAAAAAATGGAGACTCATTGATTAAGATCCTGGACTTGAAGTGTCCTTCAAGGTTTACCATTTTGAAACTTAGTGATTTCTACTCTCACTCAAATCAATTTTGAACTATGATGGCCAAAACTCACTTTCAAGGGGACTTTATCACTGTTTAGTCTTTTGAGTTTTTCATTCTTTAGTTTTTTATACCCCTAAAATCCAAAAACATTCATTTTACATTCAAATTAGCTCTACTAATGAGTTCAAAAATGAAAAACCCCCTTTTCTCTAATTAGTTTGCATAGCATGACATGTAAGTTAACTTAGGTCCAATCATTTTAGGTTTTGATTAAGTGAACGAATTGGGGTTGTACCCTATAATGCAATTCTTGGGTTACTTTGATTCAACCTCCAAGAGCTTAACGAGAAGGTAGAATCAAATACCCAATATTAGACATATTTAAAATTGGTGAAGAGTATTATATATTTCTGCAACACATATGTTAAATTGTGTATTACTATTTCTGAATATGTTTACTAAATTTATTTGTTAGATTGTCTCTTTACCAAATTCCATCACTTTGAGACTATGTTATGATATCATAAGATGCTTTGCAATAAATTAAATCTATAAAAAAAACGCTATAGAGATTGATTGTGTTGTACAGAATCATATGCAATGTAATTATGGAAATAACAACAAAGCATTTTACATAGATTTTCATGTTTGTCCAAATATGAAGGAAAATCTTAGTTCTATGAGATCCATGTCTAGATAACAAAGATATATGCAACATCTTTCACTTCTATAAAATCTAATAAAAAAGAAAAGCATCCTAGATTAATAGATCGTGACACAATTCTATAGATGATGATAATGAAACTCTAAAAAACACCAGCATTATAAAATCACTTATGATTCTAAAACATGAAAAGTGTAAACATCCAAACACAAACATTAGAGCAAGACATCCATAAACATTTTAACCAAATTAGTCAATCCATACAACACCCATATAGATGGTTGTTACCATTTTTATAGTAGGGAGATTAGTGATGTTAACGTCACTTCTACATTTACTTCAGAGGGAAGAGATAAATGGTGCTCTGGCTCCTTATTGCCACTACTGTCTACTCAGGTGAAAGGCATCCTAAGAGGCATTGGAATCGCTCCTTTTGCCACCATCCCAACTCTTATTATTAGCGATGTTGGTTTGGAAACTTCACCATTGCCTGTTACTGCTACCATCTATTGCTTCCATCAGCTAGGAAGGAAATTCTCACTGCCACTACTTCCTTCAGTGGCTAAATACCATCGGTGGTTGTCTCCCACTTCTCTTTATGTCATCTGCCACATTTTGTTTGTTTTAAGGACCACAAGATGAGGTTTGGTCTAAAGAGTCTTCTAGAACATATTGGAATCTTATAGAAGACTTTGGAACCTTCTAGAATATGGTAGAAGCTTATCAAAGCTTAAGAACATTTTGGAATATTATAGAAGTTTGTAGAATGTTGTAAATAGGTTCATTATGCATATAAAGCATAGTATTCTAGAAGATTCTTGTAAACCGTTAGAACAAGTAGATTTTGGACATCCATTCTATAATGGAACTAATATATTTACCCTTAGTATCATTAAGCATAGAAGAGAGTGTTCTTTGAGATCCTTTAGGTTTTGCTAAGATGGCTAACTTAAGTGAAATGAGTATCCATAAAGGAAGGGACGTCAAGAGGTTCCTCCTACTAATAAGGCTAAGAGAGACAAGTCTACTAAAAGGGACATTATAGCTAAAGTAAAGGCTAGGCTCTTTAAGTTGGAGATCACTGTAGGAGAAGATCAGGAAAGGATCAAAGATTGGATTACAAAATGAATGAGCTAGAGATGGAGTAATCTCTACTTAATAAAGAGATGAATGAGATCGTCAATATTGTGCCTCTAATGTTTCTAAAAAGGTAAGTTCCTTGGAAACTTTTCTTATCTATAAGATTATTATACTTGAGGAAGAACATGTTACTTTGACTGCCGAGTTGAAGGAAGTAAAGGGAGGTTGGAGCTTGTGTAAGATGGGAGTGACAAAAGGAGTTATGACACATGTCGTTGTTATCGTTACTGCCAAAGTGAAGGTCTCAATGCCTAAGGCATTGGAGGAGAAAAGCACGTGAAGGCTATTGATAATTTCCTTTAGAGTATGAAGCAATATTTCAAGGCCCTTGACATTGCGGATCATGCTAAGATGATTGCAAGTGCTTTTCACTATCTTAAAGACATAACTATAGTATGGTGGAGGAGAAGATACAATGATATTGGGAAAGGAACTTGCCCCATGAATACATATGAAGAATTCAATAAGGAATTGAAAAAGTAGTTCTACTTTGAGAATGTGGAAAAGGAAGATTAAGCCAAGTAGAGAAGGCTTACACACTCAAAGAGCATTAGGAAATATGTTCGAGGGTTTTAAAAGGTGTTACAGAAAATTCTTGATTATTTGAACAAGTAAGCTTTCTTTTCCTTTTGTGATGATATACAACTATGGGCTAAGATTGAGTTAAAGAGGTGTGGTATGCAAGACCTTACTAATCCATTATAGTGGCTGAGTCCCTATATAAAATAAGAAAGGATGTCTGTCACTCCAAATCCCAAAATAATGATAAGGGAAAGGGTGGGGGAGTGATAAGTGTAAATTGCATTGTGTTTTGGGCCTTAGTTTGATATCTATTTAATTGTTAATTCAATCGTTTAGTATATGTTTACCTTATAATTGTGTTAGTTTGTTAATTATTTATGTTCTAATTGTTTTATGGGTTAGTACAAGTGTTTGAGCTTAAATATTATTTTTTTGAGGTACCTTGATGTGTTTGTTAGTATTTCAAGGTCAACCTCGAAGAATGGAGAACTTTCGAAGATATTGGGGCTGAAACAACAGCCTATGATCTTGGCACAATAAGCCACAATTGTGACAGAAGCACCAAAGTTGGCCCACGATTGTGGCCCATATGCCACGATTGTGACAGAAGCCCAGGCATATCCATAATTGTGGCCTGCATGCCACAATCATGACACAAGGTTGGGCCACGATTGTCACAGAAGCCCAGGCATGCCCATGATCATGGCCTGTATGCCATGATCATGACAGAAGGATTGGATATGGCCTATAGTCATGGCCTACATCAGATAAATGGAAAACACTCAAAAACATCAAGTTCCAAAAGATTTTTCAAGCCTTTCAGATCCTAAAAAAACCTAGGGTTGCTCAGAACACAAAGGATATTTATAGAACATGACAAAAAGGTAGAGGGAACTTTTACGTCAGCTAATTTGAGAAACCTTATAGAGAATTCATTGAGAGATTAAGAAAGAGAAGAAGGAAGAGAAAAGAGGAGAAGAAGTTTATTCGACATACTTCTTGAATCAAGAGTTTCTCGATGTTGCTACCTCCCATCTTCTGTTCATATCATATTTCTTGTTTATTTTCAGTTTTATTATTATATAGAATTGGAAAATTAGTTTGATGATAGGACGTTTGAATGTTGAAGATGTTCTAAACTCACCTTCGAAGTTTTATTTTTTGAATTAATGAAATTTGATTGTTTTTGTGTTTATTGGATAGGTTTTGATTTAATTCTATCTTTACATAATTTGATAATGAACTGAGAGGGTGAATCGAATAAAAAAAGATTAAACTGAGCTAGCTAGAGTTAGGTGATTTAATATAAATTATAATTAAATTAAATCGGTAAATTGTGTGAAGAGAGATCTTACATAGGTTTTTGGTAGTTTATTAGAGAACTTTAGAACTAATTAGGGTTTTGCATACGTTGTAAATTGAGAAATTACGAACTCCATAACCTGATTAGGGTTTATGACTTAGAGATAATGGTTATAACTCGAGAGAGAGTAATCAACCTTAGGATCATCTAGAACCAATAATCTAGTAATCCATAATCAATTAAGTTAGCATTAAGGATAGGTAAAATTCCCTTTCTCTCAATTGGTAATTTCCTTAGGTTGATTCTTAGGTATGTTGCGATTTGAATTTTTGTACTGTCTTCTAGCATTAGATTTTAAGATTAGATTATCCCTCCTTGTGGGATCAACACTTTAGGTACTACATACATCAAACACCAGATCAAGAAGAGAAGAAGCAAGGTAAGGAAGGAGTTTCTAAGAGTGGCAAACCAAAAGATGGTTTAAGCGAGGGCAGCAAAGAAGACAAGGTTAGAGAACGTCCCCCATTAAAGTAATTCCTTTGTGACGAACCCCATCGAATTAAAGATTGTTTGAAGAAGAGAAAGATTGTCATACTTAAAGAAGAAAACTCAAATTTGACAAATGAAGGCCCGAATCCTTAGAAGTCTTTTATGCCATCAATGCCAAATTTGAGGTGCCAAAAACTAAGAAGAAAGGATGGTTTTATAGATGCAAAGATTGGTGGACAAGGTACGAGAGCCTTGGCATATATAGGTGCTGCAAAAAACTTTATAAAAGAAGACAAAGCCAAATGGTCGGCCCCAAAGTATACACCAACCAATGGCTAGGTTAAGGCAGTGAACTTAGAGGTAAAAAGCATGTATGGCATGGTAAAGAATATGGAGATCTGTACTCTTGAATTCTTAGTTATGCTGTTCAATCTCACCAATGCACCTTCCATATTTCGCACACTTATAAATAAAGTACTTCATGTTTTCTTATATTGCTTTGTTGTTGTTTATTTGGATGAAAATATAGAGTGAAACAAATCATTGGAGGAGCATGTCATACATCTAAAACATGTTTTCCAA
The DNA here is from genome assembly GCA_027563595.1 of Erythroxylum suave. NCBI lineage: Eukaryota > Viridiplantae > Streptophyta > Magnoliopsida > Malpighiales > Erythroxylaceae > Erythroxylum > Erythroxylum suave. Next base: position 12,556 of record JAOSBN010147810.1, on the reverse strand, counting down.
GCCTTGAGGGATAATGAATTATATACCAAGAATGGAGAAGTGTTCATTTACAAAGCTGAAAGTAGTATTCTTGGGGCGTATCATGGGACAAGGCAAGCTAAGGATGGATGGATCCAAGCTATAAGCCATTATTAAATAAGAGTCACTAAAGAAGGTTAGCGAATTAAAATCCTTTTTGGGGTTAGCAAACTATTATCAAAGGTTCATCCATGACTACTCATCAATTATGGTACACCTGACAAATACGTTTAAGAAGGGATGTGTTTATAGATGGGATGCTAAATGCCAAAAGACGCTTGATGGTTTAAAGGAGGCTATGATGAAAGAGTCAATACTTGCTCTTCCAAATCATAGAAAATCATTTAAAGCATAAATGGATGCTTCTGATTTTGCATTTGAGCGTGTTTAATCAAAGATAGATACCCTATTGCTTTTTAGAGTAAGAAGCTTAATGATACTGAGTGATGCTCTACAATTTAAAAGACAGAGATGATGGTTCTAGTGCATTACTTATGAATGTAGAGGCATTATTTGTTAAGGATCAGGTTCGAGGTGAAGATGGACAATGTTGCCTTCAGTTACTTCCTCAAATAAAAGAAGTTGATTCCCAAATAGGCTAGATGGTGAGATTTCTTAGTAGAGTTCAACTTTGAGATGATGTACAAGTTGAGCAAGGCAAACTTAGTGGCTGACGCACTAAGTAGAAAGGCAAAATTGGTAGCCGTATCATAGCCTAGTTTTCTTTTGGAAGAACAATTGAAGGATTGATTGCAACATGAACACCAGACAAAGAGGTGTTAAAACAAGTCGAGGAAAGTAAGACTAGAAAATCTGACTTGAGGATAGGTTGCTTATCACCAAAGCAAGGCGAATTTATGTACCCAAGTGAGATGGATTGAGGAAAGAGGTCATCAAGGAGGGTCATAACTCATTTTAGGTTGGCCATCTTAGGATGCATCAAACTTTGGCTCTTGTGAAGTGTGCCTACTATTGGCCTCCGAATGACAGATGACGCAGAGGCCTAAGTGAAGACTTATCTTATGTGAAAATAAGACAAGGTGAAGTATAGAGCATTAAGAGGATTGTTATATCCATTTTCAATTCCTAAAAGACCACTGGATAGTGACTCAATGGATTTCATCATCCATTTACCAAAAGTAGAGGGATAAGGTAATGTAATGCTTGTTGTGGATTAATTCAGCAAGTATAAGGTGCTCATACCTGTGCCAATAAAAATTCACTGCTAAAGAAGCTACTCATTTGTTCCTTAGGCATGTGGAGCAGAATTGGGGCATTCTACAAATCATCATCAGTGATAGAGATACCTGCTTCATGGGCGAATTTTGGATGAAATCATTCAAGCTCTTAGGGTCAGAGTTAAACTTTTCTACAAGCTTTCATCTATGAACTGATGGAAAAATTGAATAAGTGAATGCCTTATTGTAGTTATACTTGTGACATTATATGAGTGACAACCAACTAAATTAGGTGAATTTGCTCAAAGCTTCCTAGTTCTCATATAATTTACTAAAGAGTTAGTCTACGAGAGCTAGTCCTTTTAAGTTAGTTATTAGAAAACAATCTTTAACTCCACACAGTCTTGCTGCTGGTTATAGTTGCAAAATCCTTGGAGCATAATTGCTTATCAAAAGTTAGCATGAGAATTCAGACATGGCAAGAAAATACTTAAACTAGGCAGCTAAGAAGATGAAGGAGTGGGCTAATAAAAAAAGGGGTCACTTGGAGTTTGATGAAGGAGACTTAGTGATGGTCAATCTCATTTCTTATAGATGTGTCGAAGGAGGTGTGTATAAGGTAAAGGATCTTTCCTAATGGAGAAAGGGGTAGATAAGTTGGCACAGTAAGTCATGATATCTTCATATTTGGAGATTCATCCTATATTTCATATAAGTTTCCCAAATTCCTACCATATATGTAAGGAAGATCCAAACAGGGGTGAATTAAGGCATGCACCTGCTGATGTGACCATAATGCATAAGCATAAAGTGGAAGAGAACTTAACATATAGGGCTATACTGAAGAGAGGCTCACACTCAGCATATGACGAGTATTTGATTGAATCGAAGGGACAACTGGAGAGTCAAGCTAGTTACGAGAATGAGCTTTGTATTTACGTTTACTAAAAAATAATTTAAGAGTTCCACCAAGACATGATGAGGATGTCGCTGGATTAGGGGGGATGTGCATTCCAAATGTTTTAAAGCCTACTTTTGATAAGTTTTATATAGAAACCTTCAATACCACAAGAATGCGAATCATAGCTTATAGTACAAAAGGTATTGTTCCCATGAGAAATAATTATACATCTAATAAGTGTGAATCGCATCATGTTTTAAGGCTTATTCTATTATTTATTAATTGTTAATTTGATTGTTTAGTATGTGTTTAGGTTAGAATTGTGTTAGTTTGTGTGTTTAAGTGTTTTTATGGGTTAGTACAAGTCTTTGAGCTTAAATATTATGTTTTTAGGTACCTTGATGTGTTTGTTAGTGTTTTAGGGTTAACTTTGAAGAATGAAGAAGTTTCAGAGACACTCATACTAAAACAACAACCTATGATTGTGACATGTGGGCCATGATCATAACAGAAGCTAAGATATTACCCAAGATCATGGCCTAATGGCTATGATCGTGATAGAAGGGTTGTGCATGCCATGATCGTGGCCTGCATCGGGTAGATGCCTAAACAAGTAAAAACATCAAGTTTCAAGGCATTTTTCAGGACTTTTTGACCTCAAAAATAAACATAAAAGATATTTAAAGAACAATAAGAATAGAGGTTTGGGGAGTTTTTCCATCAGCTTCCAATTTAGAAACCTTAGAGAGTTTGTCAAGAGATTGAGGAAGAGAGGAAGGAAGAGAGACATGGAGAAGAAGCCTACACGAAGTACTTCTCAAAACAACAAGTTTCTGTTGGATCGGAAAAATAAAGCATGCATGATTTGGATAAAATGATAGATTTCAAAACTTTTTAGAAATCAAAATTGTAGCGGAAGCATCATAATCAAATCGATAGATTGCAATTCCCATAATCTTATTAGGTTTTATAAATTAGGGTTAATGGTTATAACCCAAGAGGGAATAATCAATCCTAGGAATGTCTAAAACCAGTAATGTAGTAATTCATAATTGCTTAGGTTTTCATTAAAGTTAGATAAATTTCCCCTTTTCTCTTAATTGGTAGTCCTTTAGGTTGATTCTTGATTTGTTGTTACATATGCTATTTTGTGATTGAAATAACTTCTTGTTTAGTTTTGTTCATTTCAGATTATTACGAATTATTTGGGCCTTAGATTTTAGGATTATATTAACCCTCATTGTGGGATTGACACCTTAGGTACTATGCAAATGACCTATACGCGTAAGAAATATCAAGGTTAATTATTAAAACATTTTCATATCAAAAACCTGCAATCAAGTTTTTGGCATTGTTGTCGGGGATGCAATTAATTTAGTTCTACAGTTTAAGGCATTAAGTTAGATTTTAACTTTCATTTCATTTTTTCTATTATATTTTAGAAATCCTCCTCTTATATAAACACAAAAGTCACGATAGGTTCGAGTTATGCAGCTGAAACTTTAGACTTAGATATCACTCGACCAAAAAGCACCATTAGGAAGGCTCAGCATGAAGAAGAAGAAGAAATGTTGAAATCAACAATGGCCAAGGAATTTCAGCAGAACATGGACTATAGAGTGAGCCAAGGACATCAGCAACAAACCCTTATAGACTTCATGAGACTAGGGTTCAATGTGGCTAACCAAGGAGTAGCTAGGCCACCCATTCAAGCAACCTCATTTGAAATAAAACCAGCCCTCCTAAATATACTTAAACAGAATGTGCGATTTCATAGACTAACCAATGAAGATCCTAATGCACATATAGTGAACTTTCTTGAAATCTATGATATCTTTTGGTATCATTAGATATCGGAAGAACTGGTCAAAATTCGGCTTTCCCCTTTACCCTTAGAGATAGAGCAAAGACGTGGTACCATTCCTTTAACCCAACCAATGTCACGTCATAGGATAAGCTAGTTCGTGCTTTCTTAGATAAGTATTTCCCTTTTACTAAGACCATTAAGATCATCAAGGAAATTATCAACTTCCAACAAAGTGATGGGGAATTGATCTATGAAGCATGAGAGAGATACAAAGATTTGCAATGAAAGTGCCCACACTATAAATTACCCAAGGAATTTTTATTACAAACATTTTATAACAGAGTAACCCTACATACGAGAGGCATGATTGACACAGCTTCAGTAGGATCCCTGATGAGGAAGACAGTTGATGAAGCGGAAGAGCTGATAGAGGAGACAATAAGTAATAGCTGCCTATGGATGAACGAGTCAGGTAGGCAACTTGTACCTTCATAAGGTAAAAAGGAATTGTGGATGTAAATCAAATGATAGAAATGCAAGTGAAAATTGACTTGACATCTTAAAAACATAAAGGCTTCATCTTGAACTCTGGTGAAAGTTATACAACTCAATTATGAACTTTGTGGACAAGTGGGGCATGATATAGTGGACTGTTACTTGATGAAGGAAAGTGTTCCGGAGTAAGTTAATTATATGGGAGCTAAGTATGGACGAGGAGGGGGGATCAATCCCTACTCCAACACCTATAACCCTGAGTGGAAGAATCACACTAACTTCTTTTGGACAAACAATGTTGGAGGGCAGTTCAAACCTCAAGGGCAATTAGGCTTCCAATAGGATAAATCAAGCTCAAAGGAATCTAAGTTAGATAAGATTTTAGATAAAATTGGAGGCATGGAGGATGCACACAGGAGGCTTGAAAGCAAATTCGATCAAGTAGCAAAGAACCACACCACGTCAATACACAACCTGGAAGTCCAAATAGGCCAATTAGTAGAGGTAATATCTACTTGGAATATCCCTTCAAAGGAATATCGAGTCTAATCTAGAAGAAAGAATCATGGCCATCATTCAAACCTAGGATAAGGAACCTGAACAGTTGAAGGAAGAAGGAGATAAATGAGAAGGTCAAGTAATTATGGAAATCTTTCCAAGTGAACTCGTAAGTGAGACAATCAAAGACCTAGAATTCCATACCCTGTTTTTTCTCGAAAAGAAGTTCATGTTAAGTAGGGAAACGAGAAATTTTAAAGAGGATGAATCAAATAAGGTTGAGGACATAAAGGAAAATCGACAAACGAGGCTCACACTAGAGGAATTAGTAAAAAAGAAGGTTAAGGAGCACATATCGAAAGAAAAACCTAATATAGTATATAAGAAAGAGGATCTAGGTGATTTTTTTATTCCTTACAGTGTCAATGTAGTCATCATAGACATGGAATTCATGGATTTGGAAGCAAGTATCAATATGATGCCCTACAACTTTAGTCAGAAGTTAAGGTTAATAGACTTAGTACCCACAAAGATGTTAGTAAAGATGGCTGATAGAACAGTGCATCAACTAAAGGGAATTATTAACGACATGCAAGTACAAATTCATAAATTTATCTTTCTCACATATTTCTATATATTGGATATTGGGGAAGATGTGGAAACCCTTATGATTCTTGGATGACTATTTCTAGCCACTGCTTGCTTAATAATTGGCGTTAATGGGGATGAACTAACTCTGAGGGTAGGAAAGCAGCAAATAACCTTCAAAGTGTCCAAGAAAGACTACAGTTCTCTTTTACCTCCAACGAATATCAAGGAAACCGAACCTCAAGAAGAATGGGAAGATATTGATGATCCTAGGAATGCATTTAGAAAGAAGCAATCGCGTAGAAGAAGGCGAGGATAGGAGAATCACAAGGAAGGTGGAATCCATAACATGGTAGCCATGTGCAAATTGTAAGATCAGTGAATGCACTACCATTGCATCATTCATTTGAACCACCGTGAGCAAAGAAGAGCGTCAAGCTACTGACGTTAAAAGAAATGATGCATGGCAGGAAACCTGTGGAATATTAAATTCATGTTATTTCCTTTTATTTCTATATAGTTGGATTCCGTAATTAGGTTGTTTTATTTCCTAATAAAATTAGGAAGGCAAAGAACTTCGCCATTAATTAGATGATCTTGGAATTAAGTAAAGAGGTGTGAAAGGGTCACAAAAAGTGAAGAAATGAAAAAAGAAAGTGGACGTGGCCTTACGAAAGGGCAAACTAGAAACATATGAATTTTTAAGTAAAATTTTACCATTTTGCCTTCCAACCACCTATATATTCATTTCTAACTTCACTTTTTTACTCACTTTCATTTTAGCTTTATCTTTCTAGGATTTAAACTTCCAAACATTCTCACTTCTCTTTACCAAATTTCAAATTTCACTCTCAAGCCAGTATGTTACTCATTAAGGAATCAGCCAGGCGGGAGTAATTAGTGAGACAAAACCAAGTAGCAGGACGAGGGAGCAGGAACAGAGTAGTAGACTTCGGAGCACCCTCCCGATCTACATAGAGGAGGAACATATTCATTTTGAATCCCTCAATGTTAGATAAATAGTAGTCCCTAAATATTTTGATTTTGATACATTCGACAAGCTAGAACTACATGATAGGATAGAGAACTTAGCAGAAAGAATTCAGTGGGCTAAATTCATGCACTTCGAATTTCCTGTCTACCAGAAGGTCACTTTATAATTCTTTACCTCTCTTTCATATAAACCTAGGAACCCCAAAGAAATGTGGTTTAGGTTACAGGGACGAGCATATGAACTAAACATTGAAATCTTTGTGAGATATGTGGGTTCCCCAAATCTTACATTATTGATTAGTATAATGATTTTTATCCTTCTCGCTATTGGAATGCACGCACTGAGATAGAGCGATTCGATGTCAAAAATGCCCACAACAATATCACAAGGACTCATGAATACTTGTTATTGAATAAATTCATGTGTTAATTGGTTTATGATAAATCAGAAACCAACATGTGTTCAACCAAGGAACTCTTCACATTGTGGTGCAAAGATCACATCATTTCAGTGTGCACCTCCACACATATGCTGAATGCTATTGTTGTGACTATATGCAAGAGGAGCAATAATTTAGGTACGAGGTGCTAGTTTCTACCATTGTTGAATATTATGACGTGGACTATAGTGGGTTAATTGTCCGTCTCCCGGACTTCCTAAATCATCAACATTTATGACGGGCTGAGATCCTTAAGCCCTATAACATGGAACTTTGGGATATTAGTCAAAAGTCACATGTTAACATTAGGGTGAGTCATCGAGTTTGAGTACAACGCTACCTCAGTAGGCAGAAGAGGACTCAAACAGTGAAGAGTCTGAGGAAGAAGAAGAAGTAGAAGAACAAGACTGGAAGAAAGTCCTAGATGCAATCTCCGCAAACGATAAAACACTTGTGACTAACACCAGAATGATGAAGGAGATGGCCCAAACATAATGACGCTAGAGTCGGGATATTTATCAGATCCATCGATATTTTGAAGCTTAGGGTGTTCAATTGCCGCCTCCAATACCATCCCCGCCTCCATCACCATGAGGCTTTATCTAACCATCTTTTCCTTTTCAAATTTAGTTTGCATTTTTATTTTTCTTTGTTTTTTTACTTTAATTTATGTTTCTTCTCTCCTTATGTGTTTTATTGTTCCCTTCTCACATTGAGGACAATGTGTTGCTCAAGTTTGAGGAAGTTTGTGTGTTTTGTTTTGAAAATGTTTTTGTATATTGTATGATAGTTTTTAGGTTGCATTTTGTGAATGTTTCAATGGCTTAGTTGGATTAGAATTGATTTAATTTTGAATATAGTCTATTAGATTGTAAAGAATCATGAGCTTGCAAAATTAATGACTTGGGGTCTTTGGATAAATATATAGTTTTATTAGGATTTAGTGTGATTTTGTCACCATCTAAATTGTCACATTCATTGATAATTTGAGGCCTTTCGACTTAAGTACCTAAACTAATATTTTCATAAAAACCAGTAGTTAAAACAATAAGGTAGGTAATAATAATTAAAAACTAACCATTCCGCTAACCTTTGGGTTATGAATAGAGCTTCCGCTAACCTTTGGGTTATGAATAGAGCTAGTAGCCATTTGAGAACGTGGTATAGCTGAGTAACTAGATTGACATGCATCACAAATGTGTGCCTCGGTCAAAAAAGCGATAATGATGTTCCAACCAAGTAATTTAATAAAAATGACTTAGTCGAGTAACTGAACCAACATTCATCACCAATGTTTTCTTTCGAGTAAAAGATTAGGCCCTTGTTTAAATAAATAAATTAAAAACATTTTTCTAATAAAAAGCTACAGAACTTGTAATAGCTTGATTTTTCATGAAAACTTACTTATAGTAGTTACAGAGCCTGAATGACCAAAGAATTATTAATGTGTGTGTAGAATGAAAAGGGTAAGTAAATTAACATTTGGATTTGGATTAATCTATATATTTAGTTCAAAGCCCCTAAATGCAGATTTTGCATGTTAATGATTTGATATAACTTGATGATTGTGCTTAAAGTTAAATTTAATTCATGAAGTTGAAGCCATTGTCTCATTTTTGCATTGTGTGTTGTGTGATTTTGTGTGTTGTTGTTTGTTTGCTTGAGGACAAGCAAATGTTTAAGTGTGGGGATGTTAATAAGTGTGAATTGCATCATGTTTTAAGGCTTAGTTTATTATGTATTAAGAGTTAATTTGAATTCTTAGGATGTGTTTAGGTTAGACTTGTGTTAGTTTGTGTGTTTAAGTGTTTTTATAGGTTAGTATAAGTCTTTAACCTTAAATATTATGTTTTTGAGGTACCTTGATGTGTTTGTTAGTATTTCAGAATTAACATCAAAGAATGGAGAAGTCTCAAAGACAATCGGGCCAAAACAACAGCACCTGATCGTGGCAATAAGCTAGTATCATGATAGAAACATGGGAGTCAGCCCACAATTGTGGCATGTTGACCATAATCGTGATAGAATCCTAAAATACTGTCATGATCATGACAGAAGAGTTTGACACACCACGATCATGACATACATCAGATAGATGCACAAACAAGTAAAAACGTCAAGTTTTAAGGGAACTTCAAGACCCAAAAATCCCTAAGGTTGCATCAAACATAAAAGGTGTTTAAAGAACAATAAGAATAGAGGTAAGGAGATTTTACATGAGCCTTCAATTTAGAAACCCTAAAGAGTTCATCAAGAGATTCAGGAAGAGAGATATGGAGGAGAAGCTTGCGCTAAGTACTTCCTAGAACAAGAGGTTTCTCGTCGTTGCTACCTCTATCATCCATTCTGATTTTATTTCCAGTTTAATTTCAATTTTGTGATTGTATAGAATTGGGTTAGCCGTTGATGATATAATTGTTTGAATGTTGAGATTGTCTAAACTCACCATCGGGTTATTTTATTTGATTTAATGAAATTCGATTGTTTGTATTTTTATTGGATTATTTATGATTTAAATTTTATTTTTGCATAATTTGGTAATAAACTGAGAGGGTGAGCCGAGTGAAATATTATTAAATTGGTCTAATGAGAGTTAGGTAATTTAATAGAATGAGAACTAAATCGAGTCAATAATTTGTGCAAAGAGAGATCTTGTTTAGGTTTTCGAGAGGTTTTTAGGCAACTTCAGATCTAATTTAGGTTTTAGATAGATTGTTAATCGAGAGATTGCAATCCCATAATCTGATTAAGGTTTATAAATTAGGGTTAATAGTTATAACTTGAGAGAGAATAATCAACCCTAGGACCGTCTAGAACCTGTAATCTAGTAATTCATAATCGGTTAGGTTTTCATTAGAGTTAGATAAATTTCCCCTTTCTCTTAATTAGTAGTCCTTTAATTTGATTCTGGATTGGTTGTTGCAGATGCTATATTGTTGATATTTTCATAATTGATTATTGAATTTGAATTGCATGATTGAAATAATTTCTTGTTTAGTTTTGCTCATTTCTAATTATTGCAAATTGTTTGGGCCCTAAATTTTGGGATTAGATTAACCCTCCTCATAGGATCAACACCCTAAGTACTATGCGAACAATCCGTACGCTTGTAGAATATTAAGGCTAATTATTAAAACTTTTCATATCAGAATCCTACAATCAACACCTAATTACTTGAATAAAAAGATGTTTAAGGTATTACAAGATTGATTAAATTAAAAAAATTTAAAATTAAAACAACTATTAAAACAAAACAATTGTATAATTGGGCTACCAATATGAATAAAGTTAATCAAACTTAGGGATTATTTTATCCATGTTTTGTCTCTGCTTTATCTTGTTAATTTAATTGTACTTGATCCTGGATATACTAAGGTTTTGATTTCCCTCTCTCAAGATCTAATCAGGTAATCCCAATTTAAATGGAAAATAATAGAATTGCATCCTCTCGATTCATAAGACTACTTCTAATTAGTCAATTGGATTTGAAGCAATCCTAAGGATAATTAATTCACAATTAAGATCTCTATTTAATTTTTTATTAATCAATAATTGCAAGTTTATTAAGTTACTAACTCTTTTTTAACATATTAACACATGTAACTTACTTCACTCTCTCGATTTATTACCAAGTATAAGCATAACAATTATCACAAAGCATTTACAGATATATTGAATTCAACAAGAATAAAGTTTAATAACATAGATCAAAGGCAATCGTTAATATGGATTTAGAAACTAATAATAATTTTAACATCATAATAATTAAAATAAATTTCCAAGACGATGAAATAACTAAAAGGAAAAGAAAGAAAAACAACATTGTGTCTTTATTTGGAGATCTGGAATTTCTGGAGCTTCTCTTGATGTCCCCTCTTTAATCTTCTTAAATATGGTGACTAGTGCTCTTCTTTTGGTGTTTTTCTTATTCTTAAATAGTTCTTAAGGCTTCTAAGGTTGTTTCTAGGGTTTCTCCACTTAATTTGGTTTCAAAAATAGCCGTAAAATGTTAAAACTACAAGAGACCTCACGAGTTGGAAAAGCTAAAATTTTTTGGAATTTACTCTTTCCCACGACCTACTTCCATGTTTCCAATTCTTCTCTTTTCTTCAATTTCTTGTTTCCATTAACTCACAAACAAATCAAATACCCCTTGAAACATAAAATGAAGATCAAATTCTTGTTCCAAACCACTCAAACAATTAAAACACACAAAACACTAACCAAATTGCAATTCTAAGTCTTAAACACATGATTATCATCTAAAAACACTTTAAAACACACCCAAAAACCTAAAAAACATATTATAATCTACTCCTATCAGAATCCCCACCCTTAAACCTTTGCTTGTGCTTAAGAAAAACTTAAAAAACAAATACAAACAAATTAAAAAAATACAAAAACACATTATCATGTAACATGTAATAATTGTATAATGAAATCAAATCTCATGGAAATAACTTAATCATAAATATCAACCACTTAAAAAGTACCAACTTTCTAACTTATTCCTTTCATGTTAAGTGCTTTGATTTGAATATTCATATCAATCAAAATATTAATATCATATTCATACAATTATGACATTTGCAAGCATGTATTTATTATTATTGATCAATTTTAAAAAATATCACTAAGTAACCCTTTATGAAAATTCTTGCTATTTTAAAAGATCAATAGATTTAATTCATTGCAACCACAACTTTTTAGGTTTTCTTTAATGATCACCTAGTTTTTTGACATGAAGGCAAACACTTTGTCATGAATGTTCTCTAGTTACTCAACTAGGTTACATTGTTTATTTAGCTTGATTGTAATGTCATTCTAGCCTTTTGACTCGAAGAAAAACATTTTGTTCTGAATGGGTCCAGTTACTTAGTTATATCACAACTCTCAACTAGGTAACAACTTTATTCTTAACCCAATTTTTTTGAAAGAGCCTGCAGAATAGGAATTTTATTTAATTATTTTTAATCACATTCTTGGCTACCTTATTTCTTTTTAGTCAATCATTGTTATGAAAGTTTAATAATAACGCTTACCAATTTAAATGAACGTAATCATATATGTTTACAAACATGTGTCATAAATTGAAAGAATATGTGTCATATCCTAATTAACATGCATATTCATCCCACTAACACTTAAAACACAAAATTCATAAGTTTAATATGCCTTTACAATTTAAATGACCATGTTCAAAGTAAGTTAATTCCATTCAATTCACGTCATTGACACATTCAAACAATTCATGTTGGATTAGGAAAAGAAAGCATGCCATATTTGGAGAACCAGTAGATTTCAAAACTTTTTAGAAATCTTATTTACAGAAGAAGCAATATATCTAAATCATCATGCCAATCTATACATGATATGGTATAAGGATAATATAAGCATAAATAAGACAATGGTATTACCGACTCCTTCGCTACAACTTTAATTTCTTGCTGCGCTATCCTTTCTTTCTTCTTGTATCCAAAGCCTTTGCTTTTGAATCCTTTTCTTTGTCAATCTATCCTCTCTTTGTTGTTGTATCCTCAACCAATTTGATTTACCTCTTTTTCTTCCAGGACAACTTGGTTAACAAAATCCTTTGGTGGGAAAGGAGAAGAAATGTTTGGAGGAGATTTTTCTTAGA
>JAOSBN010147771.1:0-24597 GCA_027563595.1 Erythroxylum suave | reverse complement strand
TTTAGTAAATGAAAGGAACAATAAAATGGAGGTAGAAATTGAAAGATGGAAGCAAAGTTCAACGTTAATGAAGGCTTAGAGATTCAAAATCGTGAAAGGTGAGAGTGAAGGAAGAAGTAACGAAGAGAAGAAGAGAAAGAAAAAACAAAAAACTTGATCTTTCAATTGGAAAGCATCGTGGGTTTTAAGACATGGCTTGGCAAGTGATATTTTCACTTGCCACATGTCATCTCTTTATAGGTTCACTTAGGTTATTTCATTCAATTTTCCCAATCAACTCCAATTTTTACTCCAATTGTCTCCAAATTTCAATGACATATGTCATTAAATCCCAAAGTCATAAATAAAAATTTTCACTACCATTTGACTCTTAATTCAATTGCTATTTGTCAATTGTCTTGCCACTTCACATTTTTCCTAGTCCAAAATTTACCCAAATTTTCAGAAATTTTCTAAAATTCTCCAAAAATTCTAAATTACTAAATACACTCTCCAAATCAAATTTTCAATATATAAAAACCACAATTCTCCACAAAATAACATTCATAATTCAATTATAAATCAATTATATCCGGAATGTCTATGAATGCATATACATTCATTTTAATGTGTGTAAAAATTCAAATTCACGTGCATATATGCTAACACTATGCATTAGCATGAAATGTATTTTCTAATATCTCATTGCTATTTCTCATTTACAAAAATCTATGGTTCTAACCTTTAGTATAGAAACAGGATTTTACATCCTTAGTGATGAATTTTTGGTTTTATAATAATGAATGATGATATTAGGAGAGAATTCAGCATGATTTTATGTGGTTAAAGTCTCTTATAAGGTTTTTGATACTTGATTGATATTAACATGACTTATTAAGAGTTTTAATTTTTAAATTTAAGTTCTGAGGCCTTTCAGAACATATTGGTTGACTAATATCCTAGTGTGGTTGACTAGTATAACAACAAATCTTGTTTTCTACCTTTCCAATAAGTTTGTTCTTTATTTGGTCAAATATTTGGTCGTCTAATTAATCAAATTGTTTGACTAATGTGTTAATGTCGTTGATCAATATCTCCTTGTCTATGAAACTTTTAAATAGAATCAATTCATATAGTAGTCTACCACACCAGTCATAGGTGAACAAATATTGCTCTATGGTTAACCAATGTAGTAAGTTCAAAGTAAAATTCTAGCTTTCTCCTTATATGTTCAAAATTGCTCCATATATCTTATTCAAGTCAAACTCTGGTCAACTAGTATAGTCTTGTGGTTGCCAATATTCCTAATCTAATGGATATCTTTTTTATCTTTTCTTCCATTTCTTATGGTGATCAAGTACCAACCCTTCATATTGATCACTCCCAAAATCCTTTGCAAGGCAAAGGAGGTCCAATGACTAGATTGAGAGCCAAAAAAATGAAGGAGGCTTTACTAACACTTATATCTGAATTACAAGATCAAGATCATACTAAAGTAAAATCAATTTGAGTTTCAAAAATAGTCAATATTTTACATTGCTTTGAATTAAGTCCTATAACCGTAAGCTCACCAAGTGCATGTCTAACATCAATTGAAGTCCAAAAAGTCTAAAACATCCAAAATTCAAAGAAGTCCACAACTGTTTAACATTTCCAGGATTATTTCAACATTTATTTGAGTTAACAATTTAGTTATATTAAGAGTTAAATATTTAGTTTCCTTATTGTTTTACTATTTTCGTAAAGCAAACAAGTTAACTGGATTATAATAGGATTCCTATTATAATCCAGTTAACTTGTTTTGATTCTCTTTCCTATTTTTTATTAGTGTCATTAGTTGTTAAAATAGACAAGGATAATATGTTTCCTTATATTATTAGGATTCTTATTCTGTCATTAGGTTTTATTAAGTTTAATAGGGTTTTACTCTATTTTGTTATTCAGACTTAGATTAATGAAAATTGTATGCTTCTTCAATTGTGACGAGCCTTATTCTTAGTTTTTTACCTAGGAACTTAATCTGTATGATTGGGAAACGTGTGGTGATCAACCTATGGTTTAGTTCTAATTGGCATTGTTCAGTTAGGGTTGAGCTTTAATTCATTATAACTTCAATTCTATATAGCAAGTTTGAATGGATTGGGTTTAAAATTGGGTTATTAATATAATTCTTTGGGTTTCTATACTATAATTTTTTTGGTCTTAAGCGTTGTTTGATTACTGTTCGTATCAATTAGTATTAGATCCTAGGTTGTCTTGAAATTTAGTTACTATCTATCTGTTATTTTCACATTTTTTTCAAGTTTTGTAAGTTTCTTTTAGTGTTGTTATTCTTCTGATCTCTAGCACTTTTGTTCATAAAACTTGTAAATCTTGTGTCAATTTTCTATCCATTTGGTTTATAAGTTTATTCTTACTAATAATACAATTATATAAAAAGAAGTATTACACTAAAAAAAAAGAATTCGACCTATTATAGAAAAAAAATAATTTATGATCCAAAAAATATTTGATATCTTATTGGATCATTGTTTTGTGACAATCAGCTTATTTTCATTGCTTCTTCCTATACGAGTTAAATTCTGATTGTGAATCCCACATCTCATTTTATTTACATTCTCTAAATTTTGTAATTGTTGTCTTAATTAGCATTGTATTTTGAAACCTTTTCTTGCCTATTTTTTTAGTCTATCAATTTGGTTCCAACTAAAGGGCTTATAACAATAGGTTATCGAGTGGAAAAGGGTAAAGAGTGCGAATGTATTATCAGGTTAAAGTTAAATAATTTGAGTGAAACACGAGAGACCATTTTTTGAGTGTAAATATGTGAGGAAGTGGGGAGGAACTTTCATTTTCACTAACGTTTTCTATGCAAGTTTCTTTTATTAAAATTTCCAATATGAGTAGTGAAGGAAAGGAGGATGTTAGATTAGCTTTTAATTTTTTTTATGGACGTGATACAATGTAACATCCTGTTTCCATACTAAGGGTTAGAACCCTAAAATAAGGTACATGTGAGATCAATGAGAGATTAAGAAAAATGCATCTCATGCTTATGCATATTGTTAGCCTACACATATGTGAATTTGAATTATTGCACACATTAAAATGATTGTACATGCATTCATTGACAATTTCTGGGTATAATTAAGTTATAAATGTGATTTTTGATATGAATTATGGTTTTATGACTTGAAAATTGAATTGGAGTATAGAAATGTGAATTTGGAATTTTTGTGAAATTTAGAAAATTTTCTGAAATTTGGGGTTATTTTAGACTAGGAAAAATTCCAAGTGGCAAAATAATTGATAAATGGAAGTAGAAACAAATGTCCAATGGTAGTAGAAATTATGGATAACAGACAATAAGATTTAATGAAAAATGTCATAGAAAATTGAGAGGCAATTAGATTAGAAATTATGGGACAAATGAACCAGAGATTTAATGACATTGGGTGCAAATTTAGAAGATACTTATTAGTTAATCAAGTGGGAAGTGTCATGACACACAAACCTTTTAAAACTCACGTTTTTAACACCTTACAAGGCATCTTTATTTTTGTCTTTCATTTGTATAAAACACTCTCATCTTTTTCATTCTTTTCTCTCCATCGATGAAACTCTGATCACCATTCACCATTTTGAAGTTTGCTATCATCCAACAACCTCCTACTTCAACAAGGTTTGATCATCATCATCTTGCTACTACAAAACCTAACCTATTTCTGCTTACACGATGACGATGGTGTAAGCCTCGGAGAAGCTAGGTCAAGCGATTTTTTAAGAAGTTTTGAGTTAAGCAAGTAAGTAACTGATAGTTTTTCATTATTTTGCTAAGTAGAAATGTTATGATGATGGGTTAGAGATAGCATGAGCATGACAGTGGTGGCTAAAGAGTGATGATAGTGAATGAAAAAAAATAAGTAGTTCTATGTATATTTTCGTGTATATGATGATGTCTAGAATTTAGATGATATATAAAAGTGAAATAAAGAATGAGATTTGGAGTTAAATATGTGCCGAAATTTGGAGTTGAAATTGTATAAGAATATGTTATGTTTTGGTGTTTTTGATCAATCATGGATTTTGATTTTTATGTGTATAATAATGAGTTGAAATGGAGTTAAGAATGACGAGTAAATGAAGTAGAAAGGATGATCTTTGTACAAGATGTGTTAAGTGCAAGAGGTTGGATGTTGTAAAATCTAGAAGATATAGCAGTAACTTTTTCATTGATTGTGCTTCTGTGAAAGTTCATCGTGGCCAACTCTTTGGTTTGCCGTGGACAACTTGTAGGATTTCATGAGGAATTTTCCTCTCGGAAAAAGTTCACCATGTCCAACTCATGGCTTTGCCGTGGCCAACTTTCCTGCACAACTTAAACATACATTGGTATTTTGACAATATCTTGTTCTTTAGTTGTCCAAATGGAATAATTGAATTGGAGTAAACTAGAAGCATAGAGCTATAAATTTTTTGAAGAAACAAAAATTTTAATTCAGTCTCTGAAACTTCAATTTTTGGATGGAAGTTGAGCGCAGGGCACTATTTCAGTATAACAACAGTCCGAAAGTGTTTGGGGTATAACTTTCAGATTACTGAACCAAATTGAATGATCTTAGTGTCATTAGAAACTTAAGAGATAGGAGAACAATTTTCTAGAAGAAAGTATTGCAAATTACTTCATTTGCATTGTCTAAATGATCAAGAACAATAGACCCAAAAGTGAGCTTTTGAAAAAAAATCTGAAATGATTCATTGGGTTAGGAAATTAGATTCAAAGTGCTTATTTAAGGCATAAACCCTACGTACAAATGATAATTAAGTGAGTTTTGATATATGATTGATAATGTGACAAAAATAATGGAAATATACCCGTGATTGTCATTAAGTATGTATTGTACATATTGCACATATACATTTGTGCATAAAGGAATACTTATAATTGTGCAATTATTAATGTGTGTGCAATGTGTGTATTGCATAATTTTGATGTGTAGGATAAATGTCCACATTTAGACGTTTCCAAATCTTGGTAGCAATTGCTAATCTGGAGTGTATAGTAAGTCGACCTAGATGGTCTCATTTCATTGTTTGTTCTGATTTCAATTTCTACATTGAATGACTATGGTTATGATTAGTATGTAATGTGAATATAATTGATATAAACGTGATTCCGGATAATGAAGGTCTGAGACTTGATGCATAAATGTGATATTGAAGTGCTACTGGTATGTGAATGAAAAGAAATAAGTGTATTCTCAACTTAATTGTTGAATGCCAGACCAAGGTCTGAAGATGAATGTGAAAGTGATTGTGAATCCGAAATCATGTGACTGATTGAAAATATGTGAACGTGATGCATTCCATTATAAAAATGCATAAAACATAAAGGCAATTGTGACTAGAGTAGCCATCGAAAAAGAGCTTAAAGCTTAGAATGTGAAAAAGAGCTTAAAGCTCAAAAAGTGTGTAAGAGCCTAAGGGTCACTATGTAAAATGAGCCCTGTATCCCCAATGGATAAGGGACAGTTATCAATGAGCCTGATATCCATAATGGATACGGGACAGTTATAGGCACTCGGTTACAACAAAGTAACAAATTAAAAGTGAGTCTTATGTGCATTGCATATGCCTAAAATGAATGATTATAATGGTTTGAATAATTTATGAATGTGAAATTTGTTGAATATAAAATGTGAAATGACTGATCAAGTGTATGTTATTCAAATTGATGAATTAAAGATATGAGGTGAACTGCATGATTATATGAATTGTATATTTATGTGATTGAATGAGCCATCGAGGATGGTCACTCACTGAGTTTGCAAAATTCATCCAAAATTTGCAATATTTTTTAGGCTCAGAAGAGTTACCCTATTAGCCAATCGGGAGTATAGCCACTGCATTCAAGAAAGAGATAGAGGTTGGGATCAATTCGCGTCTGCATTTGTACTTTCTTATTTTTGTATCAATTTGCATATTCCGCGATATCTATACAATTTTCTGTATGTAATAACTTTTGAAATTGGAAATGTTTTGAATAAGAGTGATCAAAGTGTAATAATAATTGTGATTTCAATGTTTATGAAATAAAAATATGGGCCTGAATTCGATTATTGATTTTCGCACATGCGAGTGAGTTTTTTTTTAAAAATTTGTACTGAGATTTGAATGTTTGACTAATTGATTGTTCTAGCATGTCACCCTTGTAGGGTATGCACTCAAATATCACCCAGGATGTCGAATTTGTGTCTTGCAAGACTGGGATGTTACATACAAGGCCAATTTAGGCATTGACTACGAGGTTGGATAGTATAGAGTTAACCTCTAAATCTTGAACTTCCTAGAGACATCATTCTAAAGGGGAAAATGAGGGAAGTTCCTGGACAGGGAAACAAAGTGAGTTTAAACAAGATAGAAATATGGACAATATAAAAAAAATTATTGCTTTTTATGGCAAGAATGATCCCAAACTATACCTAGAGTGGGAATGAAAGGAGAAACACATTTTTGAATGCCATAATTACTCTAAGCAGAAGAAAGTGAAGCTAACTGCATTAGAGTTTACAGATTCTGCTAGTATTTAGTAGGGTTAACTTTTAGTCAGTCGAAGGAGGAATGGATAGTGACCTATTCAATCAAGGGAGTAGATGAAGTCAATCATAAGGAAGAGATTCATCCTTACACACTATTATAGGGATTCACATAGAAGGTTGCAGATTTTGCATTAAGGTTCCAAGATTGTAGAGGATAAAATTTAGGGAGAGTGATTTTTTTTTTGTTTTTGTATTTCTTTGTGAATGAATATTTCTTTGAGTTTGAATACCTTTTTTCTTTATTATAAATGGATTAAGGGATAACTAATCATTATCTTGGTAGTTGTTTATATGTTTAACTTCATTACTATTCCATAATATTACAAATGTTTTGTCATTATCAGAAAGGGAGACATTATTGATCCAATTGATATGTTGATGATAACAAGACATAATTACCACTGATGTTTTCATTATTTAGATGAAAAGCAATATTAGAACAAAATGAAGCCATAAGCTCAAGAAGATAGTGTATGAAGTTGATAAAGAGAATTTGAAGTTTGTAACTGATGAAATAAAGATCAAATGATGATCAACACTCATCAATTTCATTTCACATATTTTGTTATTATTTGTAAGTTCACTTTGTTAATTTGGTGATATAAAAAAGATCATCATGCATAATTGTTTCATCTTACTTTATTTCATGAGTCTTTAAATTCGTCAAGAGGCATTAAATTTTTTTATTTTAATATAAAAACCTCTTTATCTTTTAAATAATCTTTAGGGAACATTTTGGGAAGTGTTTTAATCGTACTTAGATTAAATAAATTGGTTTTAAGCATTTGAAGTTGTTAAAATCATGTTTTTAAGTGATTAGTTAATCAATATAGGTTAAAGTTGTTAAAATTATAATAATAAGAGTTTGCTATAACACCGGTTGATTTATTGGTTAACAAAATTTGTCTTATTGGTCGATTAATATAGGTTACTAGTCAACCATTGTTCCAATCGATCAATATACTATATTGATCAACTAGTGTGTCGAATATAATGGTTGTAACTATAAGTTCTTGGCTCCAACAACTATTTTGGGTCCTAAAATACTATAAATATGTATTTTATCATTTGTTTTAGCATCAAGAAGATTTTGGGGTGTTGTATACACACATTTCATAGTATTTTTCAATCATTTAAGAATCATTGTGTCATATTTGTATGAGTAACCATTTTGGAGTTATCAAATGATAAAGCGAGGAACTTTGAGTCACAATATTTGGTTAGGGCAATATATTGTTGTATTTGGGGTTTATACAAGTGAGATTGAGGTTCCGTTCCTATTTACTTGGAAAAAGATTGTAAGAAGGGTTCCTTTCTATTGAGAAATATTGTATAAAGTTAATTTTTAGTCTTGAAAGAAGAATTATAACGCAATTTCAAGAAAAGCTTTAGGAGTAGATGTTGACAAAGATTGTTTACTAAACTACTCTAAATCAGTTTACATAATCTCTTTTCTATCCTCTTTAAATTATTGGTCAATTGTTTGATTAATTTAAAATAAGAATTTCCTCACACTTATTCGCACTAAATGTTGTTAATTAAGTACATAGGTTAGAAATTTTTTTGAATTTTATAAACACTCAATTCACTCTTGCCTCTCCCCTCTTGGGTGTAACTAGGGACTAACACTTGAAATGTCTTATTCATATTCTATATTAGCTACTTGAGGGATGCTGAACATTGTCAACAAAATTAGAACTAATTGCGACTTGATCATCCTCATTAGCAGGAAAGATGTCGCGGTTCCTTATGGTTTCAGTGGTATTAATGGGTGAAAGATTTCTACTACCTTTAGTGCCAATATGTTGTATGAAAATTTAAGATAATGGAATGGGTGAATATATTCTCTTGTGATATTGTTAGAAGAGAATAGAGAAGAACATCAGAGAGAGATACATAAAATCAATCTAGATATAAAAAGAGACAGAAACATTTTCATTCAGCTTTTACATGCCAGCATAGCCATTATAAATAAGCTTTAATGCAGACAATATTCTATTCAGTGTATCCTAGTGTAGTATTACACCCCTGAGCCTAAACGCAGCGCTTAGTACTTAATAATTAACATTTGGTGAGTCTTTGTTGCTTCTCACGCCATCATCATCTTCTCTATTTGTCTCTGTAACAATTTCCTTCCCCTTAATATCCTTGTCAATCAAATTAATCTCATGAAATATTCTTTGAAGGTCAAAGAGATATTCCCACTTTGCATTGGTGTTCTCACCGTCTGACCATTAAATTAACAACTGAATAACTGTACGATTATATTTTTTAGTCATGTGCCTTCCCAATACTTCCAACAGAACACATTCGATAGGGGTGAGGAACTCTGATAATGATAATAAAGTTTTACCTTGCTCCATGTATTTCTTCTTCAATGGTGATACATTAAACACAGGGTGTATCAAGGGTGCTAGCAGTAACAAAAGCTTATACACCACTTTCCTGATACATTGTATCACTTTGTATGGCTCATAGAGTGGAGGCAGCTTTTGGCTACTTCTCCTCTAGAGAGAGTGCTGTTTATATGGTTTTAACTTTAATAACATCATTTTTTGACCTTAAATTCACGTTATGATCGTCTGAAGTTAGCATATTATTTTATCTAATTCTGGGCTTCTATAAGTGAAATTTTGTCATATTGGTCATTGCTTCTCAGTCCCTTAAAACCTGATCCACCTTCACCACCTTTAAGTCTCCTGCTATATAGGGTGTATAAACCAGTGGTGGGTAGCCATATAAGAATTCAAAAGGTGTGGAGTCAATGGACGAATGATACGTCGTGTTGTACCAACACTCAGTTAATGGTATCCACTCGCTCCATCTTTAGGGTACTTCATTGTAAAAACATTGTAAATAAGTTTCTAGAATTTTATTCACTACTTTTGTAAGACCGTCTGTCTGAGGGTAATAGGCATTGGAGTACTTAAGTTTAATGCCTTGCAATCAAAGAAGTTCTTCCCATAATTTTCTCAAGAAAATAAGGTCTCTGTCACTGATTATCGATTATGGCATACTGTGTAATTTAAACACATTATTGAGGAATAATTCTGCAATGTCACAAGCAGAATAGGGATGTTTCATGGGAAGAAAATGAGAGTATTTTGTAAACTAGTCGACAACCATGAAAATGATTATCCCTCCCTTTGATATAGGAAGTCCCTCGATGAAGTTGACACCAACCTCTCCCTAACTTCCTTTTGGTATTTTAATTGGCTGTAATCATCTAGGATAAGTTGAACTGTTGTGCATATTTCTTTGGTAATTCATGCATCTCTAAATATAATTCTGAACGTCTCAAGTCATTCCCTTCCAGAAAAACATATTTTGTAATTTCATTTTCATTTCCACTATGCCTGCATGCCTTCCGTGGCCTCGTCATGGTTGATTTCGATTATCTATTATCGAATTGTTTTGTTAGCACCTAACACTAAATGACCCTTCCACCTTACCAAACAGTCCTTCCATTCGTACACATTAGAATTCATGCTTCCGATTCCAATAACCTGATGATGTTCTGAATTGCTCGATCCCTTTTAAGAGCAACCAGTTATTCCTCAACGTTTGCATGGATACCAAAATGTGTTTTACATGTAATTGCATCGATGAACTTTTGATTAGTATATCATCAAAAAATACCAGGACAAAATGACACAAATATGGTTTAAATAGTTCATTCATTAGTCTTTGAAATGTAGAGAGAGTGTTTGTCAAGTCAAACGAAATGACCAAGAACTCGTAATGGCCTTCATGTGTTTTGAAGGCTATTTTTGGGACATCCTTTGACTGCATCCAAATTTGTTGGTATTCAGAGTGCAAATCTAGTTTGGTGAACCAACTGGCTCCGTACAACTCATCTAACAGTTCTTCAATGAGTGGTGTAGGGTATTTATCCTTCACCGTATACTTGTTCAACTTTATATAGTCTACGCACATGAGCCATGACTCATCCTTCTTCTTGACTAAGATGATGCGTAGGGACTATAGCTGTGTCGGACGAGCCCTTATTTCATAAGGTCTTTAACAGACTGTTCTATTAGATTCTTTTGTGTTCCAGAATACTAATATAGATGTACGTTAATGGCTTCAACCCCTTCCTTCAAAATGATCTGATGATTGTGTTGATGGTCCGGTGGGAGGTGAATCAATTCCTAAAAACTTCTGTGTATTCATATAAAATTGTGCTGATCTCATCGAACGCACTCCATTACTCATCCTTCATCCTCGTCTATTTCAGTTGATATTCAATGGGAATCGTTAGCTACATCATGAACAGAACTTGATTCTTCTCATCCTCATGGTTGTCACATTTTCATCCCTCTCCTGTCTTCCTGGACTTCTTTGGGGTGCTAGTTCTGCTACTCCGACTTCTCCCCCTGATTTCTGCAGATTATGCAGACGTATAGTTCTTAGCTCCATCATCTCCTTTTTTTATCTTTTTTATTCTGTTTTGAATCTTCGAGAACATCTACTCACTCCTATCTTGTGAATCCAAAAACATCCTCTCCATTTAGCCCTTTAAGCTCTCTTCAACCCTCCGTAATACGGTGCCTTTCATACTTTCCACCATTATCGTTTCCTAGATTCAACCACTCTAGTACCAAATGTTGTATGAAAATTTAAGATAACAGAATGGGTGCGTATATTATATTATAATATTGTTTAAAGATAATAGAGAAGAACATTAAAGAGAGATACATAGAATCGATCTAGATATAGAAAGAAAAGGAAACATTTTCATTCAATTTTTACATGCCAGTATAGCCGTTATAGCTCGACTTTTATACAGACAATATTCTATTCAGTGTACTCTAGTGTAGTATTTCATCCCTAAGCCTTTATTTAAACGTAGAGTTTAGTACTTAGTAATTAAAGTCTGGTCAGTTTTTATTGCTTCTTACACCATCGTTGTCTTCTTTGTTTGTCTCTGCAACACAATATCGTTTATGACAAAAGATCTTACTCTACCTTGTGATCCCTAAAAAATATTCTAGTACTTCTCCTTCTTCATACAATGGTTTGGATACCCAAGGATCTCGGGCATTAGCGACATAAGTAAAACTAGTTGCAACTTCAACAATACTTAATGGATAATACATCATCTTCACACTTTGTTGGAGTAGTAAGCAGTGACTTCATTGTAGTTTTTTCCAGACGATTAGGGATTAGGGATTAGGGAACGAAGGTGGGGTCTTCTATGAATGGGTTTTAGGCTACAAAATTTGTTATATTTTTTAATGAGAGGTTGACAAAAAATTTAATTTGGGGTTCTAAATAAATGTTTATAAAGTGATAAAGTTCTTTTTGATTTTTTTTGAATCGTTAGAGTTCTTTATGTATATGTTGAAACATTAGAGCTTAAATTAAAATTTAGTGAAAAAACTAAGGTCGAATTTAAAACTTTTGTCTATTCTCCTTTACTTAAAACATGCATGTATAATACATTATAATTAAAGAAAACATTATTTATTATAGTTTAACATATGTTATAAAGATTAAGCCACTGTATTTATTAAAAACTACAATTTATAAAACTATTTTAGTTTAACAAATGTTATAAAAAGCTATTGTATTTATTAAAAATATGTATTTATGATAAAGTAATTATGATTATTCTCTATTTGTATCGTATAAAAATAAATATAATTTTAAATTCACAAAAATATTAAACTTGTGTGTAACAGGTAAAACATAATATTAGTTAGAAAGAAAAAGCTGAAGATGAATTTTTAAGAGATGTAATTGATGTTAAATACGGTCTTCATACATGCATCAAACTATTTTAAATAGAAGTTTTAGCTTTACAATGCAATATTTTTTTCTTGACATTATAAAATACATGTAATTTTTATTCATTATTATATATTTATATCTATAATTATTATTTGTATCTTTACAGTTGAAAAAAGTATTAAAACTTTTTATGTTTACTTGTAAAAGAATGAAAAAGATTACTGTCATAATATTTTATTAGATAATTACTAGTAGTTTATATTTTATTATATAATGTTAGAAAATAATTAATATTGGTTTAATTTCTTATATTTTTCAGGAAGAGTGTTATATATGTAATATTAAATTGTAATTTATTTTAATTTAAAAGTTATTAATTTTATTTAAACTAAAATATTAGATTTTGATGTGAGTATGGATATGTAAGTAACTATTTTTTAATATTTTATTAAAATTAAACATCATTATCAAAATAATTTAAATTCATAATATATAAATTTGGTTTCATCTTAATCATATTAAAATGTTTCAACTTTCTCAAAAAAAAAAAATTATTTAACATAGAACTAATAACTTTTTTTATAAATTTTTAAATAGTAAAAATATTAAAATATAAAATGTTATTGAATAATAAAATTAGAAATTATTTGGCTAAAATTCTACTTACTAATTTAATAATAATTTATATTGAATATAAATAAAATATAGAAAATGGTACATTATTAAAATATTATAATACTTGTACTAATATAAAATAATCATATATCATACAATTAATTTTATTAATTTAAATAAAATATGTTTTTAAATAATAAAAAATAGCATAAAGTACCAATTTAATTCTAGTTTAAAATATAAATAAAATTTTTGTTTAACTAGTCTAATGGAATCAGTGTTACAATATTTACACTCCCCCAAAGTACGAAATTTATGTATATATACCAAGAGACCGATCAAAAGGAATAAGCATGGAAAAGGTTAAAGTCCACATTTTTGTTATGGTACCCACCATTTTATCTTGACGTATGCCTCCTCCTTTAAAAATCAAATTGTTTTTATAGATTATGATGACAAGAAGGACAAAATTCTTATTAGACTTGCCCATTTCAGTTTATTTTTGGATCTAATGTTAAAGTCTAATCTCCTCAAAATGATATCATTTAAAAATTTTTCTAAAATAATATTATTTTGATTTATAAATTTAAGATATTTAAGACAAATAATATCGTTTTCAGTAACCTCATATTAATAGCTTAACATAATTTAGCCCATTTGACCTAAGAAACAATTTAGCCAATAAAAAGAAGTAGCCAAAAAGTAGAAGCCCAGTACATGTCTAGTTAGAAAATTCATTAGCAATGAAAAACTAAAGATGTGAAAAGAAAAGTGCTAAATTCATGAAAGTCCAGAATACGGAAGTTGAAAAAATAGTTAAAGACAGTTAAGAAGTGGTCCAAAGAAGTTGAGTAGTTATAAGAAGTCCAAAACATGAAAGTTAAGAAGATGGTGGTAGGTAATTAGCTAATATGTAGGGAAATAGGCAGTTATAGCAAAAAAACTCCTTAAAGATGAGAGGACTATAAATTCATCAGCACTCGGAAAATAAGGAGGACACACCTTCAATCACAATATTCAATACATCAAACTAATCACTAGAGGAACAATCAACATACCTCAAAAACACTTTGTTATTTTTCAGCTTCCCTGACATTATGAATTCATCTTTGTCATTTCAAATTACCTTTCGTAGTTTGTGATTCCTTTTTTATTACAATCAATTACTTTCTTTATTTAGATCTTTCTTCAACATATTTGAGCATTTTTGGTAGTTTAGAACTCCATTTTCTAAGTTTTCTAAAGCCCATTTATAAGTATCAATAAGAAGTTAGGTATAAATTTTAAGAGAATTCCTTGGGCTAACACTAATAATTTGGCAGGCCTAATGGGACCGTGATTGCTTGAACAAGGAATGAAAAAAGTTGATGTGCCTTCAGCCTTATAGGAAGAAATCCCAATAGTAATAGGAAATGCATGTTTATATCTTAGAGGGTAGATAATCTCGAGAAGACAATCTTATCTTTACCTAACTTACTAGTAAGAATCCAAAATCACTGCAACAAAGTGACGTTTTCATAATCAAAATTCTAAAATTAAAGTCTTATATGCCTTTTGTGGCTGACATAATCAAGATATTAATAGAGAAGGTTGACAAGCTATCTGAAAACCAAGGACTCAAGCTCATTTAGGTACCTAAAATACATTAATTGGATTTCTTTGTAGATCTTTAAGAAAAATAAGAACAACTGGTAAATAGATAGTGGATGCTCAAGGTATATGAGCAGTAATGCATCCCAATTTCAACTTTTAGAGATAAAGATGGAGGGTTTGTCACTTTTGGAGATAATGCTAAGGGTAAGGTAATTGGAATTAATAAAGTTGGTAAGAAAGAACACACAATTATTGATAATCTTCTCTTAGTTGATGGATTAAAGCATCACTTGTTAAATGTGAGCCAATTATGTAACAAAGGCTACAAAGTATGTTTTGAAGGGAGATCATGCATTATATCTAGAGTTGATGACATTAGCATTATATTTTTGGGAAAAAAAGAGAAGAAGAATACATACAATTGATCTTGATGGTTTCTCTAACCAATTTATGAAGTGTCTAATGTTTATTAGTGAAGATGTGTGGATTTAGCGTAGGAGACTAGTACATGCAATCATAGACCTCATCTCCGACCTCAACTCTAAACAAGCTTGTTAATGGGCTCCCAAAGGTTAAATCTTGAGAAGGACAAGACTTATGGAGTTTGCCAATTAGGAAAACAAACCAAAAACTTATTTAAAAGTAAAAATATGGTAACTTCCACTAAACTTTTACAATTACCTCATACGAATTTGTTTGGACGGATTAGGGTTGCTAGCCTAGGTGGTAAATTTTAGGCTTTTTTATAGTTGATTATTTTAGTAGATTCACTTAGTTATTGTTCTTAGCAAAACAAATGAATGTTTTGGGGTGATTGTCAAATTTGTTAAAAGGGTATAATAAGAAAAAGGAATTTTCCATTGCTTTTATTATGATTAACTATGATGGGGAATTTGAAAATGAAAAGTTTGGAACCTTTTGTTAGGATAATGATATCTTTAAATATTTTTCTTTATAAAAAATCTCTTAGCAAAACGGAGTTATTAAAAGGAAAAATAAGACCTTACAAGAAATGGCTAAAACTATGATAAATGAGTATGATCTTCCAAGTATTTTTGGGTGGAGGTAATCTCCATTACATATCACAGTTCAAATAAACTGTAAGACCAACCTTAAATAAAGCCCCTTATGAACTTTGGCATAGGAAGAAGCCAAAAAAATTATTCAAAGTTTTTGGTTATAAGTGCTATATTTTGAATACTAAAGATAATTTGGGAAATTTTGATTCTAAAATAGATGAAGAGATTTTTCGTGGCTATTCCTTAACTAGTAAAACATATATGTTATTTAATAGGAAGAGCCTTACTATTAAAGAATCTATGCATATTGTTTTTTATAAATCTAATCCATTTATATCCAAAAAAGATCTTGAAGATGATGATATAGTTATATCCAAAAAACTAAACTCATTATCCCTCAAAGGAAAGAAAAATGACCACTAATAAATCACTTATGAACTCATTGTCAAACTAATCGAGGGAAATAAGAAGGATGAGGAACTCCCAAGAGTTTGGCAATTTAAGAAGAGCCATCCTTCTAGTCAAATTTTAGGGAGCAAGGAACTTTTGCAAATTATAATGAGGCGTGGTATGGTTAGGGGAGTACCAATTCTTATTAGAACACATACACTATGGGATGGTAGAACCACCCAGATTTTTATTGGTTTAACAATGCAAGTACTCATATGGGATACCAAGACCTATTTGAAATTCAACAAGATCAAATTGGAGCGATGGAGAGTAAGTTCGACAAGTTTATGGAGATGTTTGGTTCCAAACTAACAGATACAGAAGAGAACCAGAAGGGGATGTTTTCTAGCCGAGAGGAAAGTCAGAAGAGAATGGAAAAGAAATTTGATCAAGCTTTGGAAAAACATGCCACTTCTATTCACAACCTGAAGATTCAAGTAATACAACTTTCCCGTGAATTTTGTAAGAGAAGTATGGAAGACTCTTTGAGCAATATTGAATTATATCAATAAGAGAATTATGAGGCTATCCCACTTAGAAATGGAGAAGAACAAAAAGAATCAGTGGAAGACCATGCTGAACCTTACCTTATAGAAAACTAAGAAATCAAGAAAGAGGATGAAGAAAAGGATGGAAACACCGCATACCGTTTGCCAGATCTTAGTACACCATGCTTGAACATTGAAAAATCTTGGGTAGATGTCTATGCAAAGAACCATATTCTTTGGATTGATGATGATGAAAAGACATTCAACATGAATGATGTATTTAAGAATCCGATGGATAGTAGCTCATTCAGGATAATTGATGTGCTCGAATCTTTTGAAGAACAAATGAGCAAAGAACAGATGAAAACAAACATCGAGTTTGAAGAAGTTATGAAAGTCTCTGTTTGTGAAGTGGAAGAAGCGGAGGAGATGAAGGTGCTTAAGGAAGAACGAGAGCAACTTATCTTCGTACAGGACAAACTGTTAGATTCGATGGAAGATTTAGGGAGTTTCATTATTCCCTATTTTATTGACAATTTGTTAATGAAATGGTCATTGATGAAATTAACTAATTTTCTTAAATTAATCAATATTGCCCTTCAATTTATTTTGCAATTTGTAGCTTACTTACAAGCCACAAAATCGGTGTTCAACGAAAAAGGTAGAAGTAAGCCTCTTATAATTGATCCTAGATGAGTTTTCAACGATGGAGAGTCGAGCTACCGATGTTAAACAACCCATGGATGCTTATTCCATTTTGAATGTCTTCGTCTAGTTTTTGTTTGATTTCTTCGATTTCATTATATTTGAATTAAGTTTGATTGATGGTTACTTTCATCTTGTTTGAATTTGAACTTGCTTTTTTTCAAATTTCTTATTAATGATATTATCTTGATTTGGTTGTAGGTTTTGGGATCATGAAGAATACATATAAGCTTGGAAGAAGGTTTGAAATTATGAGGATCACCAATTCCCATTTTCATGGGAATTGAAGTGATTCCCACGAGCGTGAGAAATCTCTCCAGAAAGTTTTTGGAGAGAAAACCTATGTCACTTTCTGGAGAGATTTCCCACGCTTATGGGAATTGTTGGGATTCCCCCGAGCATGGGAATTGTTGGGATTCTTACAAGTGTGGGAATCCCATCCGGAGGGAAACTTAAGTTTCCCTCCCTCTTTTTCCTCTCACTCACTTTCAAAATTTAACACACTCTCTCTAACACGATTTTCTCTAGATTCTTGATATTTTCTTCATCCCTTCCATTAATCTTACATTCTTTCATCTTTTCATGCATTAATCTTTCCAAACAACAAAGATTTAGGTAAGATTTTTGTTTCCTCTCTCTAAAAGTTGAATTTCACTCTCTCTCTTTCATTTTTACATATTTTCTTCTCACAATGACTCCACCAAGGACAATGAGGGTTAGGAAACTAGTTGACGAGCTTTACCTTCAAGTTTCTGATAAAAGAAAAACCAATTTAGCGACAACTTATCAGGCCTCATTTTTGATTTATTCGAAAGAAGAAGGTGCACATTTCTGTGACTTTAGGTATAGAGCTATAGTCACTCCTCAGTATTTTAATTTTAAAGTGTTAGAAAATATAAGAGTGAGACATCAATTTAAACAATTAGCTATAAACATAGGGTGGAAAAGATTTGTTCAGTGCGATGTGCCTATTTATAACACCATAACCTTAGAGTTTTTTACAATAGTTAGGTACAACCCTAAAATGGATTTGTTTTGGTTTAGGTTAGGTGGAAATGTTTTTAAACTTGATTATTCTATCACGTGTGAATTGCTTAATTTTTCAAATTCAAAAATTCTAAATGATCATGCAAATTTTGATGTCGATGCTTATTGGAACACTCTTACGGGTGAAGAACATTTTGATTCACGTAATGCACCTAATTCTCTAATCTAGAGTGCCGAGCATTTACTTTTACACAAATTTATGTGCCTGACTGTGTTTAATAAAACGAAAATCAATAAATGCTCAGCTAAAGAGCTTTTCTTTTTATGGTGTATGGATTGAAAGCTTAAAATCAAAACTCCTTGTAGAATTTTTCGATCATTAGTGAGTGTAGTTAATAAAAAGGAAACGTCTTTTGGGATGGTTCATACTGCTTCTGCTTTGGGTGCATTTTATAATGTTGATATGGAAAATTTGCATACTACTCCCCACGACATGTTTGATATAGCCTATTTGAGACACTATGAGATTGTGGAGGTCCAATCTATGGAACTCTGTAATCCTCATATGTGAACTGTAGTGAGGAGTAGGAGAGGCAGTAGTACAGTCACAAACCGACCCTCCACATCCAGCATAGCTCCAAAGCCAGAGGAGGAAGTAGTAGTAGAAGAATCAAGGGAACTAGCGACGGTTTACCAATATCAATCAATTCTCGACCAAATAGCTGCAAACCACCAATAGATGACAACCCAATTTGATGAACTCAGCATTCAAATATGGCAGTTTTGTAAAAGACAACGAAGCTTGAAGATAAGGTTCCTCAACTTTTGTCGAAGGAACAATTTTGAAGCTCTCGTCGCCGCCATCATCTAAATAAGCTTTTCTTATACCTTAACTTTTAACTTTTATGTTTCTTTTGTGTGATTGCATGTCATTTCATGTCTATTTGGTTTCATATCAATTGTGTGTGCTGTGTCTTTTGTTCAGTTCATACCGTTTGTTTGTTTCAATTTCTTTTTTTATGTTGTTTCATTTTTTTATTTAGCTTAATGTCATGTCCACTTATTTGGGGGTTGACTTGTTACATTGAGGATAATGTGATTTTAAGTGTAGGGAGGAGATATCAAATTTCTTACTTGCACTTTTCTGACATTGTGTTGAATAGGATGCATGTTTAGGCATATTATATATGCTTTGTGTTAGCAATGGAACCACATTTAAGTCACTCTGATAAATATTTCCAGCAGATTTTGTCATGTTAGTTGGCATTAGATTTAATGCATGCTTGAACTCAAATTAGGCTACTTGAGTAGAAAGTGAACCATATCGAGTGATGAAAAATAGTAGATTACATAAGCTTAGTCACAAATTGACATTTGAATAATGAGGTAGTGTAGAGATGCATAAAGACTTTTCATTTGAGCTAAAGTGAGGATTGAGCCACATGACTCCATCTATAGTCATTTCATTTCTTTGTTGAGTGTTACTTCCATAGGTTACTACCTTCAGAACTTGCTTTGAATTAGTTTGAGTCCACTAGATGCATGCTTAATAGAAATGATCTAGGTCCTTTTTATTTTAACCCTTGGCTTAAATGACCTACCCGTTAATTATCCTTTGTTACCCCCCTTGAGCCTTAACATTTTGTTTCTTGAAAACACCCAAATTTTAAAACTTTAAACCCCATTTTCCTACCTTTTCACAAGCTTAGTAAAGTATTAAGTAAAACATTAGTTGGGGTTGTGTGAAATTTTTACCCAGATAAGTTGAGTATATCTCTGCTTATGGACTACATTGTATATAGTGCTAGTTTTGATTCATAATTCTTCCACGTATGAAGAAAAGGAAAGAAAAATGAAAAAAGAAAGGAAAAGAAAAAAGAAGAACAATCAAGTAGTATAAATGAGTGCAGAGTACTACATTAGTTATGTTTGGATATCTCGGAGTTATGTTGTGTTATCCCATCGTATCCATTTTGTACTTTACTTATGCTTATGCTCAACCCTCTTTCCTCTCTTTTGACCAACCTTATCCTTCACCACATTGCAACCTTAAACAAGTTCTTTTGATCTATTTATGCATGCAATCATTGTAAAGGAAAATTGATGTATTAGCAAACCTATGGTAGTGTAGTTTCCTATAGGAAGTTTGAGCAAAACACTGACCCTTAAACACTTGAGAGAAATGAGTGAAAACCATGAGGAAGATTCATTTGTGCATCTTTACTTATCTTTGAGTGATTGTGTCAATTGTTGAGTTTGTTTATGTACACAAATGGAAAAGTGGTCATGATATGTACATTAACTTGATAATTGAGTTAGCTTGAATTTGAGGGATTGTATGTTTTGATCTTTATGAAAATGAAGTGACAGAATTAAGTGGTTTTATTTATTTTGCTTGAGGACAAGCAAAGATTCAAGTGTGGGGATGTTGATAGGTGTGCATTAGTACATATTTTTATAGGTAATTGGCATGTATTTTCTAGCTTAATTGTTGTTTATTGTTCTAGTTTAGGATTCATTTTGTATGTTTTCATTAAGTTTGATTTCCATTGTTGTTCTTATGTGTTTGATGCTAATTGAGGGTAAGAATTGACTATTTTTGTATAGGAAAGAAAAGAGAACAACTTGGAGGTTGAACAAAAGATCAAAGAAGAGAAGACAGGAAGAGTGGTTCTGTGTCCAATTCCACGTTCGTGGGAATCATGCAAATTCACACTAGACGTGGGAATTATAGAAGAAATGAAGAGTGTCTATGACTAATTCCCACGCTCGTAAGAATTAGGCAAAATTCCCACGAACGTGGGAATTGTAAACCTAGGGTTTTTAGGCTATTTAAATACAATTAAGCCTCCATCTTCAAGAGAGATGACACCTACCTATAGAAACACCATCCTTGAGTGAAGAAAACATGTTTGGAGCATCAAGGAAGGATTGAAGACAAGGATCATCATCAAGATTGGGCAAAAATAGCACTTCAACACCAAAATTCCAGATTTTGGTAAAGAAGAGAAGGAGACTTTCCATTGCATTTTCTATCATTCTAATCTCTTATATTCTTTGTAAAAATGGTTTATTTGATTGTTGATGATGTTATGGAGACCATGTTAAGCTAATTTCATTGTAGGGATTGCTTTGGAATTATTTTGTTAGAACTCCTATTTTATTGAATTGAATGCAATTGTCTTTGTTAATTGTTGTTCTTAATTGTCATCTTGCAACAAATCGACAGAATGAGTGAGATGAGATTTGTGTAGGATTGTACAACGAGAGTTAGCGACTTATAGACTAGCAATTATGACGTTAATTGAATAGCTGGAAGAGAGATCTTCACTAGTCAATTGATCACCCGTAGAATAGCTCAAAAACTAGTTGAATCGGTTGAGTCATTAGGTAGGTTGAGAGATCGTTCAATTAATTCCCGTTAATTCAATTAGGGACAAATAGTAACACCTTAAGAGAGGGTAATTAGGAAATTCGAAAATCTAGAGTGAGACATAATTCAATCAACAAAATAAGAGGGAGAAAAAATAAGGAAAAGTAATCTCTAGCATTTAGATTCATGCATTCATATTTTCTGCAATTGCGGTATTGTTCATTTCTTACACTAGTCTTTTAATTTTAATATAATTTTTCATATTATTCGCATTTGACAATTTCGTTTCTTAAAGTAAGTTGTGTCTAAATTAAGCGGTGTCTAGGCATCAATCCCTAAGGGATTAATATCCGCTCTTTTTTAACTACAAGTCACAACCTGTTCACTTGCAATTTTTGAGTATAAAACAAGTAGATAGTTTTTACAATCAACAGCTTTCTCAATATTGTGTTTCTCCAATATTGGATTCGAACATATGCCATAAAGTCAATAATTTTCCACCTTGGCATATTCAACATCTTCAAATCTCTCACAAAAATCATCTTTAATAGTATCTTCAAATGCACTTCAAAGCGTTCAGCTTCAATTTTAGCAATATTGATCAAGTTCAAACAAAGTTGGAACTTGACTACAATCATCACCTTTGTCAACATATCAGTAGGATTCTTAGCGGTTTTAATCTTTTAGATTTCTACCCCATTTTCTTCTAAAACCTCTCCTACAAAGTGATAACGAACATCGATATGCTTCATCCTTGTATGATAAATTTGGTGCTTTGCTAAATGAATTACACTTTGACTATCACATTGTACTTTGATATACTTCTGTCTAATTCCCAATTCATCAAGCAATCCTTGAAGCCAAATTACCTCCTTCAGCCTCTGTAGCTACCATATACTCTGCCTCCGTGGTCGACAAAGCAACTATTTGCTGTAAAGTAGACCTCTAACTGACTGGTGCCTTTGTAAGAGTAAACATATAGCCAGTAGTTGATCGAAATTTATTTAAATCACGGACATAGTTGGAATGAAAATATCCAACTACACATTGACCCTCTTGCTTATCCCGTTAAAACTCCAAACCAACATCCACAATGTTCGGAATGTATTGTAGAATCCATTTCATGGCTTACTAATGCTCCTGGATCATATATATACCTGTTGATAACCCCAACTGTCTGTGAATTGTCGGGCCTTGTACAAACCATAGCATACATTAAGCTACCAACCGCATTTGCATATGGTACTTTACTAATGTACACTCATTCTGCATCTTTCTTCGGAGATAGGGATGCACTGAGCTTTATATGAGGAGTGAGCGAAGTACTAACAGGTTTTAACTTTTCATTCATGCCAAAAGGTTGTAGTACCTTTTTCAAATATTTCTTTTGAGTTAAACATAGTCTCCCTAACTTTCTGTCTCTACTTATCTCTATGTCGAGAATTTTCTTGACTTCGCTCAGATCCTTCATTTCAAACTCCTGATTCAACTGACTCTTCAATCTCTCAATTTCTCTTTGATTTTTTGAAGCTATTAGCATATCATCAACATCAGGAGAAGATATATATAGGATCCATCTTATAACTTGCGAAAATACACACAATGATTGTATTTGCTTCTTGTGTACTTTTGCCTCATCATAAACTTGTTAATCGCTTGTACTACTGCCTCAAGGATTGCTTCAATCCGTAGAATGATTTTTTAAGCATGCAAACCATATTCTCTTTTCCAGTAACTTTAAAACCTTTGGGTTGAGTCATATAGATTTCCTCCTTTAAGTCTTCATGTAAAAACGCAATTTTTACTTCCAATTAAACTAGTTCTATATCAAATTGTGCTACCAAAGCCAACAAAATTTGAATAGAGGAATGTTTTACAATTGGAGAGAAAACTTCAATATAATCAATTCCCTCAATTTGAGCATAACCTTTGGCCACCAACCTTGCTTTGTAGGGAACATTATCCTTATCAAGAACTCCATCTTTCTTGGCATATGCCTATTGTTGAATTGGAAAAATAAAGCAGGCATGATTTTGATAAAACGGTAGATTTCAAAACTTTTTAGAAATCAAAATTGCAGCAAAAGCAACATAACCAAATCAACATGTATAGCCATACATGATACGGTATAAGGATAACAAACATAAGAACAAGGTGGTAGAAATTATATTACCGACTCCTTTGCTACAGCTTTAACTCCTCGCTGTGCTATCCTATCCTCAGCAATGTATCCTCTCCTAGGAGATATATCCTCTTCTCGTTATTGTATCATCTTCTTGATATTGTATCCTCTACCAATTTGATCTACCGTTTGTTCTTCTTGAACAACTTGGTTAACAAGATCCTTTAGTGGGAAAGGAGAAGAAAACTTAGAGAGATTTTTTCCTTAGAAGAAAGAAGCCAATTTTTGCAACACTTCTCATGCAATTTTCGTCTATACCATGCAAGATAGGAGAGAGAGAGAATTAAAATGCAAGAACCCCTTCTTGCACCTCAATTTTGGTTTTCAACAAAAGAAAGGAGAGATTTGCATCAAATGCATCACTTCATTCTTTAATCATTCATAAAGAAGCCAATAAATGAGACTCTTCTCATTTGTCTTTAGGATGGATATATGAAAAGACAATTAACCTAAATGAGACATATCAATTTTGGTTTTGTGATGAAAGAAGGAAGATGGTCAATCATGATGCACCTCTTTCTTATTTAATCTAATGAATGCGAATAGGTTAGATGCTATCATTAAAAAACCACCATCAAACCATTTAATAATATGGTCATTACTCCATTTAATGATAATAAAACATGTTAAAACTATCTTTAATATAGCAAATCAATACTAAATGTGTAGATGCACATTTAGTCCATTAAAAACAAAATTCTACCTCCATTTATCTTAAATAACTTTGTTTTAATTTAATTAATCAAATTAATCAAATTAAACTAAAGCCTAGCCCATTTCTAAATATTCAATTGGGCTTCTAATTAACAATTAATTAGTATAAGCCCAACATTCAATCATAGGCTTTAAAATCTCTATTTGTATTTCTTACTTT
>JAOSBN010147753.1:0-24600 GCA_027563595.1 Erythroxylum suave | reverse complement strand
TATATATATATGATATTATTATATGTAATTTTGTGTTTGATGAGACTATTTGAATCTAAATGCCTCATTAAAATGTTAAGTAAACATTGATAATATAATTGCTGGCTTCCATTATTTAAGAATAAAACTAGAGTTCTATCATGATTCATTTTTCCATAATTTAGAAATTTAGTTAAGTAGGGCTCATTAATTTAAGATAAAACATATTCAATTTAAAGAAGCTTTCATATGATATTATTATATGTAATTTTGTGTTTGATGAGACTATTTGAAACTAAATCCCTCACTAAAATATTAAGTAAAGATTGATAATGTTATTATTGGCTTCCATTATTTAAGAATAAAACTAGAGTTTTGTTTATTGTAAAGCTTGTTGAGTTACTGAAGGCTTCTTTAAACTGAATATGTTTTATCTCAAAATAAATGAGCCCTACTTAACTAAATTTATATAATATGGAAGAGTGACTCATGATCATATAAATTTAGAGATAAGGTTATGAATAACATATAAGATATGATTTGGCAAGATTTATTACCTAACATAGGAGTCACATAAAATGTGATTGATAAGGATGTTATCTACCTAATTTGAGTTTATTTGATTTGTTGAGTGCCTCAAGGTTAAACAAATTTAAATGGGATCCTAACCCACTAAAGAAATTAAAGCAATCTTTTTTAATAGTAGTGACAACTATTATTTCGAATAAAATAGTGAGAGTAACAAAATACATGATTAAAATTCTGATTTTATTTAGTAGTCATAACATGTAACGTATTACTTACTTTTCTTACATTTATATTTTGTTCTTAGTAGAATTTGCCTTGTTCATTATATTTGATACTAAATTAGTAAACCAAATTTCTTGGATATAAGTTATGTTTGAGAAAAGTTCTCAAAGAATGATAAAAAAAAAGTTGTATGTCCATAATGCAATTTTGCTATTAATTCTTATTAATGATTTGGTGACATCATTTTAGAGATATGTTAACATCATATAGATGATAAAATGTTGACTTTTGGACTTAACTAGTGTCTCATAAACTTTGATGAAAACATGTAAGGTGTATGTTAAAATCATAATAGCAAGATGCAAAAGGTTGCATAAAATAAAGTTGAAAGGTATAGTACCTTGATGAAATTGTTTCATTTAATTTAACCTAATAAATGTATAAATATGGACTACAATCAAAGGCTTTGCTATAGAATGATAATAGTTATTATTATAAAGAAAGATGATTGCATGACTTTTCTTGCCTATATATGATATGATAGAGATTATATTTATTTCTAGTTCACGCTTACGAGTATTTGATAATGAATTTAGACTCAACATTATAATAATACTCAATGTATGCTAAGAAATAGATTGTTAAGTAAAAAAAGTTGATCTAAGTTTATACAAATAGTTTATATGTTTTGAATTAAATGAGACTTATACTTAACATAAATGGCAAGAATAGAAAGTTAGATAATAAAAACTATCTTTTTAAGCCATGATAGTTGGATCAACATGATAAGAATCATAAATTTACATACAAGGGTATATGTATCCTTTTGATTATAAATCGTATGAAACTAGTTAAGTTGAAGAATAACGAAATCAACCTTTAGTGAAAGAATAATGATGGCATTGAATTGTTAAATTTATACTTGTGATGTGTTCGATGGAATAACAATTCATAAAATGTTTATTCTTGTTTTTCATTAGATTACTAATGACTTGATATGATATAGTCATATGTATTAAATGAATATTGATTTAAATATTTTTAAAAAGTTTAAATTGTTAAGCATTCAAAAAGCTGAAGTAATTCAAAGATATCGATATGGTGAGTTTTAAACTTTTGATTATCTATAAGGAATGAGATTCCTTAGTGAATATCTCCACAACTAAATTCTATAAGAGTATAGAATTGTGTAAGAAGAAAATACAAGACGTGATATTGCATGATGTAATATTCATTTCTTCTAAAGCTATGCCTAGCACTATAACTTACTTTTGAAAGTTACAATTAAATCAATTAATAAGATTTCACATTAGATATGAAATGGTATGGTTCTTTTTTTGAAGTTAAATAATGAAATGGTATGACTTTGAAAGAGTCTAAGTTAATGATTTAGGATATGATGCTTATTAAAGCATATATTATCCGATAAGTTTAGAAGTAAACTAGATGATAAAGGGTTATAAGATATCCAAAAGGTTGAATGTAATCTTACAAACCCATTAAACAAGTTGTTTGTTTCAATGTACACTTATAGGAGAATGGTTCTCAACATAAGTAATAAGAATAAGATGAAATTTGAAAATTTTAGATCTCATGACAATAGAGTCAATTGGAACTAGTATCTTTATTGATACATTTGATGTACAGTTAAAAGGCTACGAGACGTTAAAAGATTTACTTTTATGATAAATTCAAAGAGTTTGTTTTAAAGATGAATGTAAAATTATCAAGTTTACAAGAAGGTTAGTGGGAACATAGTTGTCCTTTTGGGTGAGAATATATATAGCCATATTGGTCATAGAGAGAACAATAATTTATATTTTCAATTGTTAAAAATATAGGTTTCTAAAAATAACTCTTTTTGGATATGAAAGGTATCGATGTAATTATAGGAATTGGATTATAGAGAAAGACATGGAAGTTGTTTACTTATTAAACGTTTGGGATCATATATCTAAAGAAAAATTAGAAAGATTGGTAAAGAATGAAACTCATATGAATTTAATTCTCACTAATCTCGAAGTATGTGTGGATTTCATCAAAGGAAAGCAAACCAAACATAGTAAGAAAGAAATTGGTACTCCATCTTTTAGTAGAGAAAAGTATCTTATTACCTTTATAGATGATTTTCCATGTTATGGATGTGTCTATTTGCTTAATGAAATATCTCAAGCTATAGATTCCTTTGATGTATTAGTAAAAGAGGTTGAAATGTAACTGGATAAAAAGGTAAAAATTATAAAATGTGATAGAGGTGGTGAATATTATGGAAAATATGATGAACCAATATAATGTCTAGGTTTATTAGCAAAGTTTCTTAAGAAACATGACACATATGTATAGTATACTATGTCAGATACGCCTCAACAAAATGATGTCATAGAAAGGCGTAATAAGATGTTAATATATGGTTAAGAATATGATGACTAATTCCTTATTATCCAAAACCTTATGAATGCATAAACTTAAAACTGATGTGTAGCAGCTAAATAAGATTCCTAGTGAGGCAATCCCTAAAAATCCTTTTAAGTTATGAACTAGAAGTAAACCTATTATAAGCCACCTGCATATTTAGGGTTGTCTAGTAGAAACACAAGTCTATAATCTACAAGAAAAGAAATTAGATTCTTAAACAGTTATTGGTTACTTTATTGATTACCTAGATAAATTTAAATGGTATATGTTTTATTGTTTAAACTATAGTCTAAGAATTGTTGAAACAACTTATGTCGAGTTCATTAAAAATGGTGAAGTTAGTAGGAGTGCTGAAAAATGTGTTATGGATATTAGTGAAATAAGGGTTGATGTTCCATTACTTATAAATGTTCCAATATCCACAATTGTACCAAATGTTATCCCAGTGTTGAAAGAACAAAATAATTTTAGAAAAGATTTGGATGAAACAACACCTCATGACGAAACTAACTTACAACCAATTAATTTAAATTAATCATGTGGAATAACTTTAAGTAAACTTGTAATAATAAGGAGATCAGCTAGTCCAAATGACTATGTGATATATTTGCAAGAGCTAGAATTTGATTATAGCATTAATATGTTCATGTTTCATTTTCACAGGCCATAAAAGCAATAA
Organism: Erythroxylum suave; assembly: GCA_027563595.1. Classification (NCBI taxonomy): domain Eukaryota; kingdom Viridiplantae; phylum Streptophyta; class Magnoliopsida; order Malpighiales; family Erythroxylaceae; genus Erythroxylum; species Erythroxylum suave. The sequence goes on along the minus strand of JAOSBN010147753.1, from coordinate 20,777 downwards.
TTTTGATAAATAGATTGATGCTATGAAAGATGAGTTAAATTCAATGGCACAAAACAATGTTTGTGACCTCATTAATTTATCTGAAGGATCTACATGGGTCATTAGGACCAACCGCCACTCAAATGGCAATATTAAAAATTATAAAGCTAAGCTTGTTGCTTAAAATTATACTCAAAAGGATGACATTGATTATAAAGAGATCTTTTCATCTGTCTCGAAGAAAGATGTATTGAGAATAATCATGGCAATAATGACTTAATTTGACATAGAGCTATATCAAATGGATGTAAAAATTGCCTTTTTGAATGAAGATCTCAGGGAGGAAGTTTATATGGATCAACCTGAAGGTTTTTCTGTAGAATGAAAGGGTAAAATGGTGTGTAAACTTAAGAAATCAATATATAGACTTAAACAAGATTCCTGATAATGATATCTTAAGTTTAATAATGCCATAAAACCTTTTGTTTTCCAAGAAAATATTATTGATAATTGTATCTACCAAAAGATCAGTGGGAGTAAGTTTATATTTTTCATTATATATATTGATGATATTTTACTTGCTGCTAATGATTTGGACATATTTTATAAGACTAAGATTTTCTCTCTAAAAATTTTGCAATGAAAATTATGGAAGAGGCATCTTATGTGATAAGAATTTTAACATTCCGAAATAGATCACAAAGATTGGTAGGTTTATCATAGAAAAACTACACCAAGAAAAACTATATAGGCAAAATGGAATCTATTCCATATGCTTATGTTGTTGGCAGCCTGATGTATTTGCAAACATGCACGAGACTTGATATTAGCTTCTTAGTTGGAATGCTAGGTAGATATCAAAGTAATCCTAGTATAGACCACTAAAAAGCTGCAAAGAAAGTCTTGAGGTATTTTCAAGGAACAAAGGACTCTATGATTATATATAGATTATCAAATCCATTAGAAGTAATTGGATATTTGAACTTAAATTTTACTAATACATTGATAGTAGAAAATGTTTAGCTATTTTTTTCCACCAACAAAAGGATTAATTCGTAGAAAAGTGTTAAACAATGTGTCATTACTCTATCCACTATAGAAGCAGAATTTGTAGCTTATTTTGAGTCCACAATTCACGCTTTGAGGTTGCAAAATTTTATTTTAGGGCTTAGGATTGTTGACACCATTACTAAGCAGTTAATATTTTATGGTAATAATTCTGCAACAATTTTCTTCTCCAAGAGTGACAAGTATTCTAGAAGTGTTAAACATAAGGAATTGAAATATTTCGCAATAAAGGAGGAAGTTTGGAAACAAAGAGTGTATATTGAACATATTAAGATAGATTGTATGATTACAGATCCGTTAACTAAAGGCCTTTCACAATTTTCTTTTTTATTATGGTTGTGTGCATGTGATTATTATTAAAAAGAAATAAAACTATCTATTAGATATTAATGTTAACTTTTATGATATTTATATTTCACTTATGTTCCCTAACTTAATAAATTACTAGTGTTGTGGTATATGGAAGGAATCGTATGCAAAATTGAAGTTTATGACCCTCACAATTCATATTATGTAATTTATTGCATTGAGGTAAATTATGAAGATATTAAGAGATTTATTTATGTACGCTTAATGTTTATATTATTAAATTTGAAGTGTCAAGCTAGGTGGGAGAATGTAAGAAGTTTGATTAGTGTCCATATTCTAAATATCTTAATAATGATATTAATATAAATAAAGAGTCTTATTTGATTCATATTTTCTATTTAACAGTAGAATAACTCTTAATTGCTTATTTTAGTCACTTAATAGACGTACTAAATTAAAAGTCATAGATATATATAAATTGATCATCTCTCAACTAATTAGGATTATTGACAATTTTCTATCAATTTCCTATTACTGTAAGAGGGTTAAGACAAACTAGTTTTAACAAAAAATGTGATGAAGTTTCTTGATTTCTTTACGATAATAACACCTTCTTCATCAAATACACAATATTATACTCTAATAATTGATGACAATTGTCAATTCAAAATTTTAAAATTATAAATGTCAAATTTGATTTTATATTATAACAATCGTATTTTTACATATGCGGGTGCCACCGTGAAGACTTTGGGCAGTATCTTTTCAGGTATAGGACTTCAGAAGTGACAACTTCTTTTCTTTATTTTTAACAATGACATGAATTGGAAAGGACCGATTTGCTACTTCCTCTAGATTTCTGGTTTGTCATCGCTTATCTAGTAGGAAGACTGGTTGATAGATGTATCTATATTATGGACCTGCAGTTTATTGTCGTTTTCACATCATTTTCCACCAAGTAGACGAATGAGATAAATGGACTGGGCCTAGAGTAACCATCGTGAGCAATCTATTCTTTCAAATCAACAATGCCCGTGGATAATGATGGGTCTATTCATTTCTTTCGTTTCGTAATCACGCGGTGTAGTTCTACGGATAAGTATCTTTCTGTGAGGAGTTAGTTTGCTATAACTTTGCCTTTGGCATCGATATTTTATGTTTGGAAAACATGATTCACAAACACATCTCAGTTGGAATAGCTTCCAGGTTCTTATTTTCTTAAGTGGGTATGGGGTATGCACATCAACAAGAAACATGTTTAGGACAGTTGGTTAGTTTTCATTTCCTGAGAAGTTTTCTTGTTAGCTTAACATTGCCTGTTATGCGTCATAAATGTATGGTCCTCCTCGTGATGAGTCACGTCACTCCAGTACATGGATGACGTTGACGAGAACTCATGGAGAATTCACTAAGATTTCTGCAGTCACTTTCACCTGTGTATAGGCTTTTACGAATCCTTACTGACGAAACTTTGCAGCATTCTACAAGCATTCTACAAGTCAAGTTGATCTTATAATACCCATTAGGAGATTTGGTCTAGCATTCCTGCCATAATAAAGATCAAGACAGAATATGGGGAAATATGAACGACAAGATTTGCATGGTTTGGCCTAAAGTCCTGCATCCATCGGCTCAAACTCCAAAAGTGGTGGCATGTTTATCGTCATTAGTGCCTGCAGGCGGCATTGTACCAAATAGTCTGTACTTTTGGTAACAGTATCACTTAATTAATCAATGAATTTTCATTATCAAACATGTGATTCGGAATATATTGTAAGATATCCTAGCAAGATTTGCGGTAAAATTTGCCCTTTTCATCTTTCTAGACAATAATTACATTTTGTCCTTAGATTGTTGAGAGTCACCTTAATAGAAGATAAGATAATAGATCTTTACGATAAACTTGTCCGAACCAAAAAAAAAGAAAAGAAGTTAGATTTGATAAGCAAACTCACACGAGAGATAAAAGACAAGCATGTTAAAGTTTAAAATAATTGGAGCCTGTCAAACAATAAAAATTAGTTAAATGAAACTTGTCCGAACCAAAAAAAAAAGAAAAGAAGTTAGATTTGATAAGCAAACTCACACGAGAGATAAAAGACAAGTATGTTAAAGTTTAAAACAATTGGAGCCTGTCAAACAATAAAAATTAGTTAAATGACATAAGTCTATTAGAAAATAAGAGCTTGTTAAACGATAAATCTAGTTAAAACAATTTAAAACAGAATGTGCCTATTCAAACTGAAAGGAACCTTTTGCAAGTAAAAAACAGAAGAAGCCTCTTATAAAAAGAACAAACAATATAATGTGAAAATTTAAAAGTTAAAGAGAGAGAAAAGAAGGACGTAGTCAATTTATGCTAGTTTGATTTACAACCTAAGCCTACGTTTAGTCTTCAAGTATCCAACTTGAATGTTTTATTAAAATCCCAAGTAGTAATTTGACGAGCCTCTTCAAACTTACGAGTACATATTTTTAAAGGTTCTCTAACTTTTCAAACTAGTAATATTTAGTTAGCCTCTACAAACTCTCAATAAATAAAGTTTGCTCGATATGAGCTTCAATGATTTCTCTCAAGAATAATTTTTACTTTCTAAAGCACAAAAAATTTGATAATAACATCACTTGCAAGAGTATTAATGTTGCTAATGTAATTTAAGAGCCTGATTTGTTTTCGTAAAACCAGTAACTCTTCTTTAGATAGACATTTTCTTTAACTTAAACCAAACCAAACATACTCAAATTCCCGCCTAAGCAGGGTATGGGGAGGATAAGATGTACGCAGTCATGCTCGCATCTTCGATAGAGATACATAGACTGTTTCCTTATAGACCCCTGGCTAAGGTAAGAGCAAAAACAAATAATAGTAAACAAGCAAAGACAAACAACCACAAACAAACAAACCCAATCAACAAAACAAACACAAAACATACCCAAACAAACAAAAACAGACAGACCAGACCAATACAGATACATCATTGTACATGTATAGCAATATATGTATATGCATGGAGACTATCACCTATAGAATGCGCATGCAAATGAAAATATATAAATGCATGAAGATGGAAGTATGTGAGCAGGCTTAAACAGGAATATATAAAAAGGGAAAAAAAGAAATTAACATAATAAAAATATCAATACAATACAATAAATTCCAATAGAATAAAAGTACACTAGATCCATAATATATAGAATGACCTACATATTTATATACATATATACTGCCTATATGGCCTATTCCTGATCTAACGTCTGTTAGCGATTATAGCAGAGGTAGGACCTACGCATCTCTAGTATGAGACTCTAATTTCACCCTAAACGTTTGCTATTTATCCTAGACAGAGGTCGTATCCTCATGTGGCTTCAGTAGGAGGGCAAGCGGGCGTTCAAAGGTACGATCAATCGGCAGACCAACTATCCACCGAACTAGGAGTCTACCACCAGTCGACCCCATGAAGGGCGGTAGAGTTTGGTCTCCCCCACTGCAGATCACAGGTCCTGTTCGTAGAACAGTCTAAAGCCCGCTTTACCCCTTACACCCTGGCTCACCCTATACGTCTAATATCAAAATTCTGTGTCGCCAACTGTTCCTATCGGATGTCAAATCCTCAGATAGATTTAGCACCTGTAGGTCCAGGCTGATCTGCTCCTCCCATGTCCTCCTTGGCCTCCCTCGACCCTACTGTCCTTCGACATGGAGCCCTTCAACTTTCCTGACTAGTTCTGTCACACTTCTTCTGCACTCGTGTCCGAACCATCGCAATCTCCACTCCCTCAGCTTGTTGTCGATAGCTGCGATGCCCAACTTCTCTTTGTACACCCTATTTGGTATTCCAACTAACATCGTATAACCACACATCCATCTCAACATCCTGATCTCTGCTACTTCAAACTTTCGCACTTGCGCCACCCTCATAGGCCAACATTCAGAGCCATAGAGCATAGCCAGTCATATGACCGTCTTATAAAATTTTCCTTTCAGTCTTAGTGGAAATTTCCTATCACATAGGACTCCAGTTGCCACTCTCCATTTCACCCATCTAGCTTGGATGTGATGAATTACATCACTCTCAACATCTCCATCCTCTCTGATGATAGAGTCTAGATATTTAAAACTATCCTTTTGGGTTATCGCGTGAGGTCCAATCTGAACTTCTTGTCCGTCGTCCTCTAAACTCTGTGCAAAATTGCATGCCATGTACTTGGTCTTCGATCTACTTAACCACAGCCCGTTTGACTCCAAAGTCTGTCTCCACATCTCTAGCTTCCTATTAACTGCTTCTTTCGTCTCTCCGACCAAGACAATGTCATCGGCAAACATCATACACCACGGCACTGCATCTTGTATGTCCTGCGTGATGACATCTATTATTATCGCAAAAAGAAATGAGCTTAAAGCTGAACCTTGATGCAACCCGATATCCACCGAAAAATACTTTGTATCTCTCACTGGTGTTCGCACATAGGTTCTAGCAGCTTTGTACATATCCTTAATAGCCCTAACATAGGTACTAGGAACGTTCTTCGCTTCTAAACATTTCCAAATGACTTCCCTTGGCACACTATCATATGCCTTCTCTAAGTCAATAAAGACCATATGTAAGCTCCGCTTATGCTCTCTATATTTCTCCATCAGTCGTCTTAATAGATGGATTGCTTCAATAGTTGGTCTCCTAGGCATGAATCCAAATTGATTCTCTTTCACTTGTACTATTTTGTGCAATCGTTGTTCAATAACTCGCTCCCACAGTTTCATAGTATGGCTCAAGAGTTTGATGCCTCGACGATTTCCACATTCTTGTGCATCTCCCTTGTTCTTATAGATCGGGACTACTACGCTACTTCTCCACTCCTCCGGCATTCTCCCCATTTGCAAGATAGCGTTGAAAAAAGTTGTAAGCCATTATACTCCCACCTCTCCTAGACACTTCCATACCTCAATAGGTATTTAGTCAGTGCCTACTACTTTCGCTCTTCCCATCTTGCTGAGGGCTGCTTTCACCTCCTCCCTCCTCCTCCGAGATTCTACTAACATCATCACAATGCGTTCCTTGGGGCCGTTCTTCGTCTCTACACTCTATACCAGTGCCAGCATGTCGCACCTCATTAAATAGGTTATGGAAGTAGTCTTCCCACCTAGTTTTAATGTTTTTATCTCCCAAAAGTGTTCGCCCATCTTCTCCTTTTATATGCCAAACTGTGTCGATATCTTTACTTTTTCTGGCACGTGCCTTAGCGAGCTTATAGATACCCTGTTCGCCTTCTTTAGTGTCCAATCTTCGATACATCTCTTTGTAAGCCCTTGTTTTTGCGTCTGAGACTGCCTTTTTCACTTCTATTTTTGCTCGTCGATATTCTTCCCTTCTTTGGACTCTCTCTTGCTTCTCTTATATCTTGAATTGACTTTGAATCTTCAATACCATATTTGATAAAATCTTCCAGTATCTAGAAGTTAAGACAAATGATCAATCCTGATTTGTAAGATCTTTCTAGATATTGTGGAACCATTTCTAATAAATCAAATAAGTTCATATAGAAGGTTTCCGTAAGAAAGAAAACATTCATCATATAATTTTATTTCTTTCGAAGAATTAACTCATTAACAATAGAAGAAAATAAATCCAATTTAAAAGATTATCATCAAAATCATTAAGCCTCAAGCTAACAAGATTGGATAAATGTGAAGGAAATGAATTACAATGGCCATTTCCACAGTTTGTGCACAATATATACTACCTTAAATACTGTTGCCATGGCATATAAGTTGTTCTAATCATTTCCTCTCTCAAATCCATTTCTTAATATCTCAGACTTATTATTTCTCTTCCTTAAACTTAAACATTTGCACTTACAAATTAAATATATCTGGCTACTATCTTAGCACTTTTTGAGAGATATCAATATGCAAAAAGCTTGGTTCTATCAGAAGTACGGTCCTAAGGAAGTCCTGAAATTGGGAGAGTTCCCAATTCCTGCTCCTCAGAATAATCAACTCTGTGTCCAAGTTAAAGCTGCTGCATTGAATCCTATTGATATCAAGAGGCGTGAGCGACCCATTTTCCCTTCAGAATTTCCTGTGAGTAGAATCAATATTTTTAAGAGTCATGTATTGAGAGTTGAACCGGCGAGATTCATATTTTCTATATTTGTTTTACCATGTGGTTCTTCTAAATTGTTTGTTTACATATTTAGTGTCTTATTAATCTAAAGAGCTTCTTAGGAATTTTGGTTGATTAGAAATCGTTCGGTTGCTAAAGTAGCTAGTTCTTAGTATAAGCACTGTTTGATGTAGATTGGTTGTCGACCTTCAAAAAAGCATTGGTCAATCTCTTTGTGCTTTTTTTAATTTATGTTTCTGAAATGGATTTTATTACTATAGTAATTTGGAATTTGAAGGGAATGACTGGAAGGAAATCTTACGTTCAAACTAATTCACTCGTATAGAGAGACAGGAAGATGGTAAAGAGAATGTTAAAGAAATATGCTAAGTCTCTTTGGTTTAAAAATCCTATCTCTTCTAAGCCTTTGCTTGAATATAGCAATTCTCTGTGAGCATGTTGAGTTACAATCACATTGTTGCAAGAGGTGGAAACATCCCAAATTCCCAATATAACATTGACCTAAAGAATGTAACTGCGAGATCAACTGTTTGCCTTACTTGATGATAATGCAAGTTGCTAGCAAATCTCGGTGCAGGTGGTTCCTGGATGTGACATGGCAGGTGTGGTGGTAGCAAAAGGCAATGGTGCCACAAAATTTGCGATTGGTGACAAGGTTTACGGGAACATTCAAGCTTTTAATACAGAGAGTCCGATAAAACAGCTTGGGACACTGGCAGATTTCACAATTGTGGAAGAGAGCTTGGTTGCTAAAATGCCAAATAACCTTTCATTTGAGGAGGCTGCAAGCTTGCCATTGGCAGTTCAGACTGCAATTGAAGGTTTCGTCACTTCAGGCTTTAAAGAGGGGCAGAAAATTTTCGTAGTTGGTGGAGCAGGTGGTGTTGGAACTTTGGTTATTCAGCTGGCCAAACACTTGTATGGAGCTTCTTATGTTGCTGCTACAACTAGCACTCCAAAGGTTGAATTTCTAAAAAATTTGGGAGCTGATGAGGTCATTGACTACAGAACAACTAGATATGAGGATATAAGTGAGAGATATGATTTCGTATACGATACAATTGGTACATTTTTTGATCTCTGCTTCTTTATCCATTGATCTTGTGTGATCAATACTACGTCTTAAGGGTGAATCAACTCATATATGGAAAATACTTGAAACTTACTAACATTTCATCTTAAAAGCTCTGATTGGTCGTTGAAATGTTTTCAAATGATAAGTTTAGATACTATATCTATCTCTAAGGGCCAGTCGCTATTGATTTGAGAGTACTGGTGCAACAACGGTTAGCATAGTCAGGCTTTTCAAACCCCAACTCTCGTTGAAGTGTTGGTGAACTTTTCTTATTTGACTTTTCTGGTCTGGGCAGAAAATGGTTTGTTTGCATTGCCTTTATGCTTGCAAGTTTTCGCGTTTGCTGTCTATGGAAAATTAATGATATATAAAATTTCATATTTTCAGGTGACTCAAAGAATTCTTTTGTGGTAGCCAAAGAGGAAGCACCAATTGTTGACATAACTTGGCCACCATCACACCCCAGGGCTGTTTACTCAAGCTTGACAGCATCAGGGGAAAACCTGGAAAAGCTTACTTCTTTACTGGAAACGGGCAAGCTCCAAGCTATAATTGATCCTACGGGCCCCTATAAGTTTACAGATGTAGTCGAAGCTTTTCGACACTTGGAAACTGGAAGAGCCCGTGGAAAAGTGGTCATTTCTTCATTTCCATCGCAAGATATGCTCCTTCCAATGGAATCTGAATGCAAGGTCAATCAAACAGTTGAAATAACTCACGAGAAGATACCGGTTTCAGGACTTGAATGCCATTAGCTAATGGCTACTAGAAATTGGTGTGTTTCAATAATCTATTTATATAGTGTTTCTAATTCTAAGATCTACCTTATAATGCAACTATTATTATGTATGTCTTTGGATTTATATTTATGAAATGATAATAGTATGATTAGTGTAATATGTCTGATGTTACAATAATTAAATGAACCACACCACCCGCCATAGAAACACTGAGCAAGTTCTGAAGACTAGGTTCGCCAAGTACTGCACAGGAAAGTATGATCGAGAGATTGTGTATGGCCTTTTCGGTGAAGGTATATTCGCACTGGATGGAGACAATGGAGACAACAGAGGAAGCTTCCTAGCTTTGAGTTTTCAAATAGAGTTCTTAGAGATTTCAGCTTTGATGTGTTTAGAGGAAATGCTTCTAAGCTTGTTCGACTCATTTCCGAGATTGCTGTTACTGATCGGAGTTTTGACATGCAAGTAGGTGATTGAACCTTCTTATTACTCCTAATGATGCATACTGAAAAATATGAGTTTTGATCTATTTTTCCTTTTGGTCTAGACGAAGGCTACGGGGCTAGTAATGACAACGATACTTTTTTATCCTAAGATCACTGCTATTCTATTTATAGATAAGATAGAGAGTATTGAAACTCTATTTCATCAGATAATGTCTAACCCCTTTCAAAAAAAAGATAATGTCTAACCAAAAATTACTCCCCACAACACAAAGTCCTAAGGACTTCCACTTACGTGAGCATCCATAAGTCCAATACGCACTTGAACATCTTTGCTCTAATAACCAATATTTTAAAAATCGAACTGGTTAAAGAAAAGTTTATGGTTTAAAGGATCAATTGGTATTAAATCAATATAAAACCGGTATGTAATAAATAAGATAAAAATTATAAGAGTAAGTAAAAATAAAATATTTTATTAAAACAAAAAATATACCAATATATTATATCACTAAATTCACTGTACCTTCATCACAAAAAATACAATTAAAAACAATTCCCGAGTTAAAATACAAGCAAAAACAATTCCCTAATTTACAAATCTGAGCCAGAAAATTGTCAAAACTTTCCTACTACCATAGAATATACAATTTCTATGTCACTTCCAGAAACCACAAAAATACAAGGTTTTCCGTATACCTAAGGCTTTGAAATTTGGTGCTTCCTGAGGCACGTAGTAATGCAACATTTAATAAAAGGCTATATGAAAATCAGATCACAAATTAGTCGAAATCTTTGAAGTTTTTTAGAAGGTAACAATGAAAACCAATCATGTGTTTCTACATTAAAAACTTCAAAACTACACTTTAAAAATTGAATCAAATCCCTAATTAGTTTCAGTTTTCTAGAAAACAAAACCCAAATTGCAGCTTATTTTGGCTACAAAGTTTGAATTTTTATTCATTTTAGCTTTTAATTCTCCACCGTGCAAACTCCCATCATCAGTAAAAGGACGCCAAAATAAGAACTTGATGAAAATATATTCTGAAGCAAAGCTTTCTCACTCTTTTATTGATGAACAGTTGCTTATATTTATACGCATGGTTCAGGAACAAAAAAAAAAGAGTCTGGCGAGACAATTCAGCCAATAATAAAACTTGAAATAGAATAATAACAAACTTGGCAGAAGAAAAGAAAGCAAAACAGATAGTAGACAGGCTTGGAGCAGATGGACTTGGACTGGATCTTCAGCAATTCAGAGGCTTAGAGAGTAGCCCATTTAGAGTCACATGGGTCCAATGGCCCATAATTCCAATTAAAAATAAAACTGATGGTAGACAAGTAACCTAAGTTTCCAGAGGCTTCTTATTGTCAACAGAGAGAAGTCCCAAGTCTCATATCAGCCCCTCGTAAGCTGGAAGACATTCTGGATTCCAAGCTTAGAGATTAGGGTTTCAAACTGTGGCCTTGGTAGAACTTTAGTAAAAATATTGGCAAGTTGAGAGTGAGACACCACCGACAATAGATCAACAAGCATGAAGTTAAGTTTTTCACAAAGTGGTAGTCGATTTCGATGTGTTTCATTCATTAGTGAAAAACCAGGTTCTTAGCAAGGTGGATGGCTGATTGATTGTCACAATAAAGGTAAGTAACGGTTGGCTGGCGAAAGTCGAAGTCTTGAAGTAAATATAGTATCCATTGAAGCTCGCAGGAGATGGTGGCGAGGGCGCAATATTCCTCCTCTGAGGAGCTCCTACAAATGGTGGCCTATTTCTTGGAATTCTAAGAGATAAGGGAGGACCCTAAGAAAACACAAAAGTTGGTCACTGATTTCTGAGAGTCCAAACAAGTAGCACAGTCCCAATCGGAGAATGCACGTAGTTGCATGGTGGAGTCATGATGAAAAAATATGCCTTGCTCGGGAGCACTCCTGAGGTACCATAAGACTCTCTGAGTTGCCTATACGTGGTCGCTGGTGGGTTTGTCCAAAAATTAGGAGAGTTGTTGGACGACAAAGCTAATGTCTGGTTTGGTGATTGTGAGGTACAGAAGCTTCCTAGTGAGGTAAAGATAACCTGTGACATCAGTATGAGGTTCTCTAGCAGTAGTCAATTTGGTGTTAGGAACCATCAGCATCGATAAGGGTTTACAACCCAAAAAACCAACTTCATTTAGCAAGAAAAGGGTTTATTTCCTCTAGGAGAGATTGATGCCGGTAGATGATCTGGACAGTTCCAAATTGAGGAAGTATTTGACGAGGTCCTTAATATGAAAGGTAAAATCTAAAAAATCTTTAGTGTTTTTGATGAAATTTAAGTCTTTACTAGCTAATAATATATCATCAACATAAATAAGGAGAACGATGAAGTTGTTGTTGTCCTTCTTTACGAACATGGAGTGATTTGAAGTAGACTATAGGAACCTGATCGAAATTAGAGCAGAGTTAAGCTTTTCGTGCCATTGTCTACTAGTGTTTGAGACCGTAACTTACAGACTAGTTTTGAGTCAGGTAAAGGAACTCTTAGAGGAGGCTTCATGTAGAACTCTTCTTTGAGGTCTCCATAAAGAAAGGTTTATTGATGTAGAGCTGATGAAGATGCCAGTCCTGAGATGTAGTGAGAGTAAGCAATAGCTAGACAGTAGTACGTTTGACTACAGGAAAATAGGTTTTGTTATAATCCACTCCTGCTTGCTGAGTAAAGCCTTTAGCCACAAGTCTGCTTTTGCAGCAGTGAATGGAATCATCTAGATTAAACTTATGCCAATGCACCTATTTATAGTCGACTGTTATTTTGCCAAGAGGTAAAAAGGTGATTTCCTAAGTGTCATTTTAAGTTAAGGCTTTTAATTCTGCATGCATTGCATCTTGCCATTCAGTGTGTTGCATAGCCTCATGGAAGGTGGTAGGTTCCTTTAAAGTTGCAAGAGCTAAGGAAAAATTATGTGTTTAGAGGATAGGTTATTGTAGGATATGATTGAGGAAATTAAATGAGGAAATGTGTGGGAGAAGGTAGAATAGGAATAGTCTTTTAAGTAAGATGGTGGCTTAATTTGTCTAGTAGAGAGTCAAGGCTAAGTTGAAGGTGGGGGTGAGGAGCTGGTAGATGGTACAAAATCAATTGGTAGAAAGGGGGCTTGAGTGGTATCATAGGAAGGAGAATTCTTAATTGAGGGTAGAACTGGGCTTAGAATAGTGGAATTGTAGTAGGGAAGTTCTTGAAAAGGGAAGGTATTTTTATATAAAAAAATGATGTCCCTTGATAAGAAGAATTACTTGGTGTCCATATCAAAAAAGTTTATATCCCTTTGTACTTATAGAAAAACTAAGAAAATAGCCTTTCTTACTTTAGGATTTAATTTTCCTCTGTTTGCTTCTTTAGTGGAAGCAAAATAGATACAACTAAATATTCTTAAGTGTGCAAGAGTAGGATTAGTTCCAAATAGAATTGAGTAAGGAGATTTGTTTGATAACAAGGGGTAAGAATGCGGTTGATAAGGAAAACTGCACGTAAAACACATTCTGACCATTATTTGGTTGGAAGGTTAGCCTGAAATTTTAAGACTCTTACCACACGAAGGATGTGTTGATGTTTCCGTTCAACCCTTCCATTCTGTTGAGGTGTTTCAATACAGGTGGTTTTATGTAAAATACCATTTTTGGTAAAGAAGTCAGTCATCAAAAATTCAATTCCTTGATCACTTCTTATGCACTTCAATATCTACACAATATGAACTATACAATATGAAACAACAAGTATTTCAATGTCTAAATGATTAGATTTATTTATTACAAGGAAAAGGTTGACATCGTTCGTACAGAAACAAGTTGTCACAGGAAACAAGTTTGTAAACTACCATAGTATATGGTTAAGAATATCTAGGGTTCTGCCTTCATGATGCAACCATCTGCTAGTTTATACACAACAGCGTCACTGCCACTTATTTCTTCATATCGATCTTCATCAATTGAATCTGTAAAGCTTTTTTGTTTTAACAAAGTGATAAAGGCTAAAATTAGAGGATCTGCTCCATAACTGATATAAATCCTTTTTTCAGAAGCCAAAACATAACAGACATAAATCTAATATAGACATACATCCTTTTTTTCAGAAACCAAAATGCAACAGATATAAACAAGAGAACACAACATACCAAACAATTAAGTAAACACAAAAGATGGAATAATTATGAATCAAAAGGTAGAAACAAATAGTAGTAATGGTGACCATACATACACACAGAAACAAACCAACAACAGAGTGCTCACTTATTAAACTTTACTCTAGGAAAAAGTTGTATTATTGTTTTATATCAACAAATTCAATACTTCAAAATTAGATATTGAAAAGGAGTTCTAATTGTTACAGAAAACTAATTAATCTAGAAGCATGAATGAAGAAGAAATCTTAGGAACCAATTGCCTTATCCTACAGGAAAAATTGGAACTCTATAGAAACTTGACGACTAAATCACCATTTCACTCCACCCATTCATCAAATTTCAAAATTTTTGCTTCCTTTTAAACTTTGCAATTAAATGATTCATAAGCTTGTTATCAAATTCCACAACACTAAAATGAATTTCACCAGTTGTGGCTTTGTCCTCAAAAGTTCCTCTAGCTAAATCAAAGATGAGCACATTCTGCTCTGCTTTCCTAGGCGTTTTTTTGTCTAAGCTATATGCAATAGTAGCAACTGTGGACTTGGTGATAAGGCTCATCACATTAAGCCCTGCAATAACGTCAACGTCCTCCGTAGCCTACCTCTGCAAGTAGTTGAAATAAGCAGGCACAGTGGTGAGATCTTAGAAGTCAAATGGGGTTAGAAACCTAGAAATAAAGCTGATTTTACTGCGATGAACTCTGAAAAGAGAGGAGATGGTGGAGGCGACGAGAGAGTTTGAATTGTGAAACTGAAATATGAAGTTTTTGGTGTTATCCATATATTGATTAGACTGTTTTGCTAAAAAACTAGTCAGTTCTCTGATAAAGCGACTAGTTTTTATACACAGAAGTTATTAATTAGAACTGAACTAGAAAACTGGCTAGTTCAGATTGTTTCCAATCGGACTGGCCAGCTCGGTCCAGTTTTTAAAACCTTGGTAATAACATTATCAACTTGTCAATACCATCCTTTGAATTATGAACCTTTTTAATAATAAATGCACTCAATTTCTTGATCTTGAGAAATGTTATAACCTTTAAGATAACCTTCATCTGCCTATCTTTTTCCTAGTCTTCAAAAAGATAGTTCTATCTCTATTACCTTTGCACCATTACTGCTTTTTGTTAATCTTAACACATCCTTTTTATATGTTTGTCCCAAAATATGTCGATGTCTGAATATTTTAGCTTTAAAAGTTATCTTCGATTTTTTATCAAGTGCACAAAATTTACAAAAGTCTATTTTCTCATGTTTGAATCCTTCAATAAGCTCTCCTTTATGAAGTTTCATCATCTCTTGCTAACCAAGATGAATCACTTGCATGTGTTATATCATACTACTTTCTTTCTTCCCTGAAGAATAAAATATAACCACCGGTTTAATTACTTTCTTTTCAATTAAAATATAGATGCCAAGATATAATTTCTCTCTCACTAGAGCTAATACACCTTTTATTATCTTAAGTACTTATTAATCATTACAAGAAAATTATACACTTATCTATTAAGAGCTCCTGTAGAAATCATATTCTTTTAAAACTTAGAAACATACCAAATATATAATGTTATGCTTCTTGATCTAATGTGACCATTACCTTTAATATGACATACTTTCCATAATAACATGCACTCCATCGTTACTCAATATGACAATATCATTCTATTCTTTAAAAGAACAAAACAAGTTTGTAATGAAAGCCATATGATAATTCTTGCTAATATCTATCGCCCATTGATTTGCAGAATCAGTATTACTCATTGTTAAAACATCATTAACTCTTCTTTAAACATCAAATGGCCTTAGTCTTCAATCTAAATGATAACTTACTTATATTTTCAGGACCTTTTTCCTCATTCCTTCCTTAGTTGACAACCTAGACCATATCTGATACATATTCATCTACATCAAAGGCATTTTTCTCCAATTCTTTAGCTGTAGAACATCCTTCACATCACTGATAGAAATAGCTCTCTTTCTCATATAACATGTTATAAATAAAATTTCCACATGAATAGGGTAAGGAATACAAAATAATTATGGCTTGATCGCCATTCTTAATTTAAAACCCAATGCCTTGATCTGATTAAAATTACCAATATAAGGAGAAGCATGAACAAAATGTTATCTTATACAACTCTTAAAAAAAAAGTTATATGTAAAATAGTATAATTACAGTAAAACTTAATTACTCTATAATCCTAAGGTCACTGATATCTTATTTCCACAAAAAATTAAGAATATTGAAACTCTATTTCTTTATAAGACTAAAGTTACTGAAATTCTATTTAAGTAGAATTCAAGACATTTTACTAAGACATTGTTATTTAGTTTATTAAGTAATCTGGATTTGTTTGAAAGAATTAAGGATATGTTACAAATAAATTGTTATCACTTTAATAAGTAAACTAAAGTTGTTTGAAATAATTGAAATTTCGATCTCAAGCAAAACTTTAAGCTTTCACGAAAAGATTTTAGTTAGTTCATCCTTTTAAAGATAACAAGTGGTTTTTGATAATGTAACATGATGTATTGATGAGAAACTCTTTGGACTTCATATTCAAAGTTGGATTGGGTTAGATTTGAATTGCTTGGAGGGTTCAAGCCAACAAGGACTTGCATCTGTGGAAGCTTTTGATGATACTAATGCCTTGATCTACAGATGCTTTGTGGATCCTTTTTAAAAACTTAAGAGATACTTCAATGTTAGTTATGAAGCATCTATTTGTTGGTTTATGCACTACAGCCAATCGTTATGGTTGTAGTTTAGTGACAAATTATTTAAAGGAATTATTTATCTTGTACATGTTTAGATGTATATGATAAAGTCCATGGAATAATTGTACATTGCAAATGAAATTATAATGAGAATATAATTATAGGATTCATATTGCATTTATATATTATTCTTAAATGTTCCTAGTCATTGTTCTATTAAGATTGGACATTAATAGAATGTAAAAAGACTAGCACATGTTTTGTTTTTCCTTATGAAGGAAGTAGTCGATCTCATAGGTTAAAGTATAGAGATACTTAAACAAATGTGTGGGTGCTTGTTAGAGAACAAGTTCACTGAACAGACCTGATATGAGAAATCCATTTGGAACGTTACTTATATGTCTATGGAATTCTCATTGTGATGATTGTATAAGTGATCCTTTTGACTTGAGGTCATCAAAGTTATCTTGTATGAGGAATGCTATATTTTGATAATACTTATGATTTATTTCATCATAGGTTGTTTAATCGATAGTTATTGGATGTAGCATGAATGATATGGAGGTAGTTGAGTGATCAAGATAGGATTCATCACCCTAAAGTAATTAGGGATAATGTTCCGTTATTCTCGATTAATATTGATTCAGGAAATCCCTGGCCAAGGTGGAATGATATTTTGTAAATGGTTTACAAATATCATTAATTGAATCAATAACTAATGGCAGAGAACTAATATGATTGGACTCAAAATAGAGTAGACATTATTTAATGCTCTATGTCTAATTGGAACATTGGTTAATGAAAGGATTGAATTATACGGAAAATCAGGCACGGAAAGGTTAGTCAAAACCACTTTGACATTCCTAAATATTTTGGTGGTCATGACCCATTGTTAGACACCAATCTTGATCTATGATTATAAATTGTTTAATTGGATAATTAAAGATAAATTAAAAGGATTTTTAATTTATCTAATTATAATTATGAATTAGAATTAGAATTCATAACCATTGCCAACATATTTGGGAACCTAATAGGTCTCACATATAGAATGAGTTGAAGAGAGCAAAGTTAATTTAATCAAGTTAGACTTGATTGTAAAGTTTGAGAAACTTTATGATTAAATATGAGATATTTAATAAATAAGAATCAATATGAGATATTGAATCTTATATGGGCATAATTGGTATTTAATTAGAATTATTTGTAATTCTAATTAAAATTTAATTGAAATTAGTTAATTTCAATTAAATTACTAAAATGTCCAAAACTTATTATAAATAGGCTTAAGCTCTATGGAGCTTGCACTTCATGCTTAGAGTTACAGAGTTCTTTCAACTCGTTCTATGGATACGGTTAGAGGCTGAACTTTTGTGCGGCTACGGTGGTTAAGATAAATCGATTTTGGAACGGTTCAAGGGATACAACAAGATAAAGATCAAGCTTCGGAATAAGGTACGAAATAAGTTTCCGTTTTATTATGATTTGTATTAATCATTTTATAGAATTAAAGAGATCTTAGTTTTCAGAAAATCAAAGTCACAAAAAAGTTTCGTGATTTTCCGCTGCGGTCAGGATCAGATTCTAACCCGATTTCCCAACACTATTAAGAAGACTATTAATTATATGAATGACTTTGAGAATGTACTTACTAGCACCAAAAGAAAGCTACATGTCGAGCAACTATCATATGCGAGTTTTTTTTCTCATAATTTTACTAAGTTCGGTGTTCATTGATCTAAAACTTTGGATAGGTACAATTTTATTCTTCGAGGAAATTCAAGAATGTCAAGGAGGATATACTGTCAAGGTTTTTGGTGGAAAGTGAGAAGGAACAAGAGAAAATGAATGACAAATATTTAAGGAACATAATCTTAAACATTGTGATAATCGGTAAAGACCCAAATTTGAATACCTTGTCATGGTTTTTCTATATGCTCTACAAGAACCCTCTAATCCAGGAAAAGATCACAAGTTGTCAAGAAGAGGAAGTTGATGTTTAAGATTTTGTATCAAAATTAACTTACACAACACTCAAGCGAATGCATTATCTTCAGGCAGCATTGGCAGAAACTTTAAGAATGTATCTTGTTTTTTTCTCAACAGCTGAAGTTTACGAGTTTGTTGATAGCCCTTTTAAAATCATTTACATAAATATTTCTTTATATGATTTAATGATGGGAGAAACTTAGAGGAAGATAATCTTTTTCCTGATGGATTTAGAGTGAACGCCAAAGAAAGTGTGTATTATATGGGCTAAAGCTATAGACAGGATGCCTTACATTTGGGGTGAGGATGCTGAGAATTTTCGGTCAGAAAGATGGCTCAAATGTAGCATTTTTGACCCGAATCGCCTTTCAATATCATAGCATTTCATGTCAGTGCCTCCTTTTGTTTTTTCATATCTATACATCATTGCATTCCAACACTACAATTGATACATCATATACTTTTAGGAAGATCTTAAAAGATTTAGATATAAGTTTGAACTTGCAGGTAGGTCCTCAAATTTGCCTAGGGAAGGACCTAGCGTATCGAAAGATGAAGAAAGTATCTATGGCCTTGGTTCACTTCTTCTACTTAGGATTAGAAGATGAAATAAGAAGAGTTAATTACAAAACTATGTTCACTCTTCATATTGATGGAGGCCTTCCACTTCATGCAATTATAAGGACAAGCTTGTGAACTTGCCTACACGCATCTGTCTCATATATGTAATTTCCATTACCTAAGTCACACGTCTTGATCTACTATACATTCCTAATATCAATATGGTGGGCTGTTTTACATTCTGATTTTTAATAAAAAACAAAAGCAAAACTATGGTGGTGGATGATTTAGACTAAATGATAATAATGTGTTTAAGTATTAGCTGGCCTTCAAACATTCATATTAAAACTCGGGCTCTTAGAGAATCTGGCCACATTGTTATTTTTAAACCTCCTTGCAGTTAAGGTAAAAACTTCAGACATGACCAACTTCGATAGTGTGAAGAGCAGTGTGTGTTAGTTTATGTCTTATAACCAATTGATTGGTTATAGTTTAGTGACAAAATAATTTAAAGGCATTATTTATCTTAAACATGTGCAGGTGTATATGTTAAAGTTCACGAGATAATTATATATTGCAAATGAAATTATAATGTAATTATAATTATGAGATTCATATTGCATTTATGTATTATTTCTAAATTATTCATAGTTATTGTTTTATTAAGACTAGAAAATAATATAATTTAAAATGACTAGTACACATTATATTTTTTGTAATGAGCGAAGTAGTTGATCTTATACACTAAAGTATGAAGATACTTAAACAAACGTGTGAGTAATTGTTAGAGAACAAGTTCACTGAACTAACCCGATAAAAAAATCTATTAAGAATAGTACTTGTATGTCTATAGAATTTCTCATTGTGATGATCGTATAAGTGATCCTTTGACTTGAGATCTCCAAAATTGTCTTGTATAGGGATTGTTATGTTTTGATATTACTTATGACATATTCTAATCATAGACTATTCAATAGGTAATCATTGGATGTAGCATAGATTATGTGGAGGTAATTGAGTGATCAAGATAGGATTTATCACCTAAAGTATTAAAGAGAATGTTTTGTTGTTCTCGATTAGTATTGATTTGGGAAATTCTTAGCCAAGGTAGAATGATGTTTTATAAATAGTTTACAAATGTCATTGATTGAATCACTAATGGTGGAGACCTAATATGATTGGACTCATAATAGAGTACACATTAATTTCATACTCTATGTCTAATTGGAACATTGTAAAAGGAAACGATTGAATTATATGAAAAAAATCACGAACGGTAAGATTAGTCAAAACCACTTTGATATTTCTAAATATTTGTATAGTCATGATGCGTTGTTAGATACCAATCTTTATCTATGATTACAAATTGTTTAATTGGAGAATTAAAAATAAATTAAAAGGATTTTTAATTTATCTAATTCTAATTATAATTTATAATCATTGCGAACATATTTGAAAACCTAATGAGTCTCACATAAAGATGACACTAACAACAACCCCAGTGCAAAAGGCACCCTACTTTTGGGGGTAGGGTGGGGTGGGGATGTAAAACAAGAAATATTTTGAGTTTGCAAATCTTCTAAATTGATCTTATAAAGATTATTTCATCTTTT